>ML407290.1:44382-119037 GCA_005239525.1 Nicotiana knightiana | reverse complement strand
AACAATTAATGAGTTATGTATTGCTTCTGGAATATGAAACCTTTTTAAATTCTTGTTTGTATGTAGGAAATTAAACTGTTTGTGAAACAGAAGCCTGTTAAATCACCGCATAATTGTTCATATACTAACACAGACATAGTCTCCGATCTCAAAGAAAAGCTTACTCCAGAGCAGTACAAAATGTTGGATTCTACTTGTTTTGGAAGTCTCCTTGACATGAATCGTTGTGAGGTACAACATCAATTATTCAGATGCTTCATGGTTTTGCAGTTAGAAGGGGGTCCTGACGATGTATTTTCAATATACGTAAATGGTACAACATTATCCTTCTCAATCAGGGAGTTTGCGCTTGTCACTGGTCTCAAATGTGTTGGTAATCCACAAGATTTTCAGTTCGACACAAATGCGCCTAACCGGATTGTTGAGACATACTTTGGAAGTGCAAAGAATGTCAAAAAGGAAGAGTTGTTTTCATGCTTTGATGACAAGAGTTGGGGTCATGGCAACGATGGGAATGCCATCAAGATAGCATTGCTGTATTTCATACACAGTTTCATTTTTTCATCTGAGAAGAAAGCCACAACCATCCCACGACTACATTTTGACTCGAGAGCGGGAGATACTCTGATTATCCATGGGGTATTAATGCATTCCAATACCTTATTGCATCTATTAGTAAGAAAATAGATTCTCAAAAGAAGTACTATAGGATTGTTGGGATGCCTCTCGCCATGTAAGTATGGTTTTATGAGTGCTGTTCAAAGGTTGACCCAAAAATTGCATGTCGACTTGGTAATCGGATACCCAGAATACTCAATTGGAGATCTACTATCAGTCAACTAACTTATGCTTATCTGATGAACGGCATGTTCAATGACCAGGGAAACATGGTATTTTACTATTTTCTTAACTTACTTCTGTTATTTTTTTTATGCATATATCTTCTGTTAGTGAATACAGTTACATACAATAGAATACAATTGACATAGATTTTGCATAAATTATTAGATATCTTCTGTTAGTGAATACAGTTACATACGATAGAATACAATTGACATAAATTTTGCATACATTATTTGATATCTTCTGTTAGTGAATATAGTTACATACAATGGAATACAGTTGACACAAATTTTACATACATTATTTGATATATTCTGTTAGTGAATACAGTTACATACAATGGAATACATTTGACATGGATTTTGCATACATTATTTGATAAGTATAAAAAATACATTTGCAAACAACATATATTATCCAAAATCTAGGTGTAAATGGATTGACACATATGTATACAATGTGATACAACATACAACATACAATATGTTGCATACATCATACATTTGCATACAACCTATATTTTCCATTCGCATACAACATACATTTGCATATAAACTGTATTTTACAGTTGGATACAATCTGTTGATACCCAATTTTTCCTCAAACTATTTTAGAATTTGCATATGTGCCTTCAAAATCACTTTTTATAACAACTGGTATTTCTCATAATTTTCCATATTTTATTAATTTCTTTTCCAAATTTATTCAGTATTTTAAATTCAATAATTATTCATAAATTATATTAAAAATAATTTTCAAAATATTTCTTAGCTCAATATATCATTTTTAATCCTATTAGAATTTAATTATTTCACAGATTAGCCAATTTGGCATTATTTAGTTGTAATTACAACAATCTTTGCAATTATAGCCTAATTGTATATTTTATACCATTTAATTCAATAGTTAGTCATTTTATATTTTAGATATTAGTTAATTACCTTAATTTCACCTATTTAGCCTTAATTTCATTTATTATAATTATTAATTATTTTCTATAAATTATTTATCTATTTTTTATGGGTATTTAATAATTAGCTCATTCCTATTTAAAATCTAGCCTAAATCAAATTTGAACCCAACCCAATTGGGACCATCCTAGTACCCAATCCAAATAACCCAATAACCCAAGCCCAATCTCTAAGCCTACCCGACCCAATCCCCATTCCAATCTGAGCCGTTGATTATTTCAAATCAACGACCCAAATTCACCCTTTCCATTAATAACCCTAAAGACTACCCTCCCCCCTCTCATTTTCCCTCTCATTCGCTCAGCCATCTCTCTCAACTCTCTCATCTCTCTCTCTAAAATGCTCCACCTGCTAAACCTATCTCCTCCCTTCTCCGGCCACCTCCTCGCTGGAAACCATGGAGGTCTCACCTCTCACCAGCCTTATGGCTCCGTCCTTCACCTTGTATCACCGTTTAGGGGTTCTCAAGTGAACCAGAGGCAGTTTGACTCCCATCTCCGGTCTCATGCCATGTTTTCCGGCCTCCTATGGCCATTTGGGTAAGGTTCTTGCATTTTTCGTCCCCAAACGCCGGTAATATCTAAGCCTCTTCTCTTTTTGGGTTTTCTCCGGAAACCCTAGCTTTAAACTGTCCGATCTTTTTAGATCTGTGACAGATCTAAGCCTCTTTTACTGTTTTCATATGTTTTCCTCGAAACAATCTTCGTTTTTCAAACGATTTCCTCATTTTGAAGTTAGGGTTTCTTGAACCCCTTTTTTAAAACGGTTTTCTTCTAATTCTTAAGGATTTCTAATGAGTTTTTGAAAGATTCTCTTATACTTTCTTGTTGTCTAAGTTAATATGCTGAAAAGCCCTAATTTTTTCTAGTCCGTCTCTGATTAGGTGTTTATGTGTGCTCGTCTCTTGTGGAACTGTCTATGTATTCTCTGAGTTCTATGCTTTAATTTTGTTGCTAGGGTTTTAATTCTCTACTGTTTTTGTGATTTTCTTGCTTAAGGTTTCTCTGATTTTTGTTCAACATATGCTATTTATCGTTTAATAGGTCTGATTATTCATTTTATTGATTGTTTCATAATACTCTCTACTGGTTTTGTGTATTCTCCTCAGACCTGCAATACTTTCCTTAAAAAACTGTGATTTTGTGTATTTTTACCTATAACTCTTTACTGATTTTGAATTACTTCCTTACTTGTATGATACTTTCCTTGGTTAGTATTGATTCCCTGTGATTTTCAATCTCATTCGTGATTCTTGTGACTAATTTCCAGAATTAAAGTTATGCTCTACCTTATTTATGTGCACGAATATGCTGTCAGTTATTTAACATGTACTCTCCTTAATTATGTATTATGTTCTTAGTCTTTATTACATGTCACATGCTTTTACCACTCCTATTATGGTAAAATTAGTCTTATAATTGATTCTTTTCCTTGTTTGATACAACCTGTACCCGTTTGAACTATGACTTCCTAATTAAAGGGAGTCCGGGTCTTGATTGATTCTGATTGGGTATTTTTTCTATAACTATGTTAAATTATTACTTCTTACCTTATTTACTACTGTTTTCAAAGCTATATATATACCCAGGCCTCTTATTTTCCAAACACGAACAATACACTGTTCTGAACTCTCTCACACACACATACATTCTCTCTTGTTATTCTTGTTGTTCACTTGCTATCCTCTGTCGGCTGCAAGCCAAGACTGAGCAACTCTGCACTCTACTGCTCTGCACTCTACTGTTCTTCACTCTATTGCTCTTCACTCTGCACTTATTCTCCTTTAACTGGTATGTTTTCAGTTTAACTTAAAGCTTCAAAACAACATGTTCCTTTTGGTATTACAGTTCCTTCTATTTCTACTATGCTTCTACTTATGGTTCTGTTGTGTACCCTGTAATTAGCATGTCTACTTTCACTTTACTAGTATGATTGTTAAGCTGTCCTATCCTCCCTTAGATTCAGCATGTTATCCTGCTAGCACACCTCTCAATCTGATTCTGTTTGTTTCTGGCCTGAACCTCTTTATGAAAACTGTTCTATGGTTGTTAAAGTTCTGCGATACCTTAGTATTTCTCTGGTATTAACTTGTATGCAAATCTGCTTCATGAGCAGCCTACTTGTCCCCAATCCCTTATTCCCTGTTTGTGACTGCCTGCTTGTACTATGTATGATGATGTGGTTCTGAGTTGTTGATTGTCCTAATCCCTTTCTTTCAAACTGTTTTCACTGAGTAATACTCTTCTATTGTTCATCAAAACTTATTTCAAACAAGTTATTTTCAAAAGCTATTTTCCTACTTGATCTTTTCAAAACTATGAGCACTTCCACTATACTCTTAGACATTAGGTTCTGCCCCTCTTGTGTGAGTATTGCCTTGGGACCCTTGAGTTCTTCTGAACTTTGACACACAAGAGCTGGTCTTTCCACACTGCAGTTACTCCATCTTGTCTATGAAATCTGGGTGTGAGCACTGCCCAGGATCCTTTGAGATCTTTAGGGAACTCTGACACACCCAGATCATGTGAAAGGCTGTGAACTAATGGCAATGAGGATTTGGAGATTCTGGGCCTATCAGTAGGTTCCCTGTAGCATAACTTCTTTTTCTTATTTCAATTATGTAATTTATAAAAATGGCCTGTAATGACTAATTGTAAACAACTACTTGGGGATGGATAGTGAAAAGGGAGGGGTAACTATGCTTGCTATAAATATTAAAGGGGTAGAAACCATGCTACTAGGTTTACATTCCTTATTTACACAATATAAACCATGTTTAGGATCAACATGTGCAAAGCATATCATGCATTAGAAATCATGCTATTCAGGCTTTATGAACACTGTTTCAACATCTTGTTTCAGTACTGTCATTCATCACTTAGAAAAATTCTGTGATACAGTAAATAATGTTAATAATTGGTATCTTCTGCAATCATGTTTCATATTTCCATGTACACTTAGAGATCGTGTTTAGGATAAGCAACACTAAAATAACTGCCGCTCTTGCATATTCTGAAATCGTGCTTAATGCTGTAATTTTTGTGCATTTAGAAATCCTTCTTAGGATTCTGTATATGCATCATTCTGCATCCCTACCTGTGCATTAGATACCATGTTTTAGGATTTCATTCATACTCGCTTAACAACACCTAGTCTAACTACTGGTGCATGTAAAAGGAATAAAACGACTTCACTCAGTTTCTCTAAAACAACTGGTAACAATTCTGTGTTCTGAACAACCTAGAACAACATGTGTAGTTAATAATTTGCAACAATCCATCTAACAATTCAGATAATTAGTATACACTGTCCCCCCCGCCTAGGAAAGTCTTAGGTAATCAACCATAAAGAAATAAAAATCAGAACTGTCCTTTGTAATCAGTGTTCAACTGTTAGCATGTTTAAAACTAGTAGGCAAGCCCGATTAAGACTTCCTTTATGAGTTATGAAATAAATCTGCCTTTGTTATTATCATTATATACCATATTTTAGGATCTGAATCAAAATACCTTAACTGTGTATGAGTCGTGCTGCCTATTTGCCTGCCTGTGGAGGTATACTTGTGCCTTTTCTCTGCTTTTCTGTGTTTCCCCCTAATTGCAGTCCTACATGTTCTTATCTGTCGCCTTAGTATTTTTCCTTCAAACCTGAGGGTCTGCCTAGAACATCCCTTATAGGATAGAAGTCCTAAATTCCTCTGGGACTAATAGGAAGGGACGGGTAACATCATGCAATAGAGGTCGAGACCAACACTCCATTTAGTTACTTTCACGGGGTGGGAAAGGGTAGAAATATGGATATGATGACCGATACGCTAATACCACGTGTAGCCCCCTCTTTGAGGAGTTATTATCGCGTATTGTATTGATGTGATCCATATTATTATAACCCTAGGATACCCTTTATATGCTTAGATCGTAATCCTTTCAAAATCTAACCTTCTTTACTATTTCAAACATCTGCATGCTTACGACTTAAACCCCCTCTTATTTGAACCTTTATTTGTTTGTTAAGCCGTACAAATTCACAAAAGGTGTTTGACCGGGAACCACACTTGTGGATCCTGAGGGGTGCCTAACACCTTCCCCTTAGGATAATTTCAAGCCCTTACCCTATCTCTGGTTAACAATGTAGTTGTAAATGAACCCCTTTGGTGTCCTAACGCACCTTTAAAAAATTGTTAGGTGGCGACTCTCAAAACACAAACCCCTATCCCAAAAGGAAAGAGTTGACCCAACCGAATGTCATAAACCCGATCTCCGCGAGGAAAGAGGGGGCACGACAGCATGGCGACTCCGCTGGGGATTTATAGGCTTTTACCATTTCAAACGGCTTTGTGAAATTGTCTTTACTTTGTTAATACTTGCGACCTTTCCCTTTCCCCCCTTTATCTGCCATTAATTGTCTATCTCTTTAAGCATTTATTTTTCTTCAAAAG
This sequence comes from Nicotiana knightiana, assembly GCA_005239525.1. Lineage (NCBI taxonomy): Eukaryota > Viridiplantae > Streptophyta > Magnoliopsida > Solanales > Solanaceae > Nicotiana > Nicotiana knightiana. Next base: position 112,785 of record ML407290.1, on the reverse strand, counting down.
TAACTGACATTTTTTTTCTGTTTCCTTCCTTTGTAACCGATTTTAAATTATAAACTGCTGTATTTACTGCTTTCATAACGTGCAAATATATGACACCATATTTTTAATGCTTATTTATTATTGCATAATCATTCTCAACATTCATACTCCACTCGTGCCAAACAAAGTACTATAGCAACGCTTGATGAGTGGTTGCGCTCTTCCTATATTATTACCCCTAAATTCAAAAAGGCTTATTTGCGATAAAACTAGTCGATAGCAGTGCAGTCGACGATTCTGTGCTTTTCCCCTTGAGTTGTCCGTTCGAGGGTACCAATCTAAACCCCCATAGAAACCTTACTCCGTTATGTTGTTTCATGCATCATGGTCAAACCTAGCCAGGCTAAAGTGTGGTCCGCATGATAGCTTTTAAGATTACCTTATCCAAAAGCCCACTGGATTTCCCTAAACCCAAACGGACATCATCACGTTCTGTGCATTTATTTGGAGAATTAAATGCTTTATGCTAATTGTTGATGTTAAATAGTCGATTCTGGTGGGGGTAAGGTCCTAACCTTGTTTGCCTTGCAGAAAAATGAGGCACGAAGTCCCCAGATTCAGCATGTTCTCCAATATCCCTTCAAGATTGCTAAGTTGGTGGGAAGATTTACATTCTAGTGACAAAAATCTCGTCAGAAAATACTTGGGAAATCTACCATCTCTCCTAGAAATCCAACGTAACAACATGATAATAGAGGCTGCTACCCTGTTCTAGGATTGTGAAAGGTCCGTGTTCCATTTTGGGGACATTGAAATGACACCTTTTCTGGAGGAAATAGGAGGACTGGCTGGCCTAGTATGGGAAACCCCGGGGTTGCTAATGCCTAAGAACCGCACAGGTGAAGGTTTCCTCAAAATGATGGGTCTGAAGAAGAATGCAGAACTGGTATGCTTAAAGAAGTCATACATCCCTTTTGACTACTTGTACGAAAGGTACAGTCACAACAAATCATACCGTACCTACCACGACGAGTTTGCCATCACATCCTTGGGACACATCCATCGTCGAGTATTCGTCTTCATGTTTTACTTCTTGGGTCTGATTGTGTTCCCAAAAAAGAAGGAGAGAATCCACACTAGACTGGCCATGGTAACCAAGACACTAATGGAAGGAACTAATGGGCAAAACTTAAACATTGTGCCCATGATCATTGCAGACATATATAGAGCCTTGGGAAAGTGTCAACAAATGGCAAGACACTTCGAAGGCTGCAATCTACTACTTCAGCTTTGGCTCATGGAACACCTCCAAAAGGGCGAATACCGACAAGAAATTTATCGAAGAGTTTGGGATGACCACATCTCTTTCCACCATACAAAGCAAATGAATTACATCCCCGACATGTTTTCTCAGCCTCAGAACGCCAAAGGATGGGTCAAGCTCTTTGGTAATCTGACTGAAGAACAGGTTCAGTGGATGTTCGAGCGGTTTCCGACAGAGGAGTTCATCGCCCGTTCCAGAGATGCACCGTTCATAATACTAATTGGTCTAAGAGGAACATACTCTTACGTCCCTCTTCGAGTTATGAGGAAAGTGGGTAGGGAGAAAGTCATACCCAGGGTCGATAAGATGAGCCATCTTCGAGCTGACTTCCAAAATGACGATAGTCCTCACAAGTGCCAAGCCCAGCACATGTGGCACTGCAAGATTGTAATAGAGAAGGACACCGCCGAGCCAGACAGATATCATGCTGGTTGTACCCCTTTCTATCCTGGTTGGTTGGCAGAAAATTAGGGTGGTCTGAGTGAGCCAGGGTTCGTTCAGGGCCACAGGGTTATAGATGAGAAGGCCGAGGCACAAGTCAAAAACAACCAGCTGCGCAAGAGGATCCGTGAGTGTGATGAGGAGCACCACAAAATACATGAGTTTAGCAAGAAACTGATCGAGGAATGGAAGGATATGGCTATCAGCACCAACAAAAGGTTAGGGTATTTGGAGCGAGGCATAGTAGAGCTGTAGAAAATTTTTCTCAAAAGGATTGAAGACTATCAAAAGTCTGGAGGAACCGATGAAGGACATCTAGCCAGAGCATACCTGTTGCTGGGACTTTGCGAGTTGGGGAAACTGTACGAGGGAAGCAAGAATGCCGAGTCCGGGGAAGGTCCTTCTAGGACCAAGTAGATAGGAATGTCTTTCTTTTATTTTATCAATGTAATAAGGCCAATGGCCATTAGTGACCTTTACTTCCTGTTTATTTAGTGTCGTTTTGGGATTCGTCTATTTTCTTATCAATAAAATGAGGCATTTAACATCTTAAGTTCTCCAAATCAATTTGTTGCTAGGCCTACCTCGGGTAAAAAAGAGGTCCCCAAGTTAGGACGCGCTTTACATTCCCGCACTATGTGTTTAAATACCGCAATACTTTTCATAATCCTCACTGACTTAGCTACTTTTGTTTTTGTTTTTCTTTTTTCTTATTTATTTATTCCCCTCCCCAAAGGTTAGTTTGTGCACTCTAGCATCATCGTACTATCTTACAAGATCCATGGGCCCTCCACCCTCTCCTCCTCTTAGTCCTCCCAAAGGCAAGAACAAAGGCAAAAAGAAAATGGAAGATTCAGGCAACAACAAAAATGAGAAGTGGTTGAACGGGTAGAGGCCACTGATGGCCAGAGTATTCGGCTTCAGAATGAAACTGTGTCGCAGCCGAAACGGAAGTTGTTAAAGTTTCAAGAAGATCTTGATCAAGTTCAGAATCTGGCAAACCTGTCATTCTCCCTCAGTGTCCCAGACGTCAACATCCAGAATCCTACACCTCCTCAAAACATCCCAAAACAACAAGATCATCCCGCAGCTCATCATCACACCACCCCACCAAAGAACCAAACTCTTCCAACACACTACAATGCATGCCATACTCCAAACAACACTCCACTGCTTATCCCAGAACCTCAGAACTCCACAAATGACCATTTCCACACTCACGCTCCAGGCCACCATAACAATCCCATCTACGTGGAGACCATGCCACACTCCACTCCCCTATCACATACACACCTGAGTTTGATGAAAAGGACCTGCTTATCAAGAACTTGGCTGAGGAACTTAGGAAGCGGACCAACCGGGTTCAAGGCATCGAGGGAATCAAGGGAGTCGAAGTGTTGAACTATGAAGACTTCTGCATACAACCCGATGTCGAACTGCCCGAGGGATACAAACTTCCTAAGTTTGAAATGTTTGATGGTACAGGTGATCTAAGGGTCCATCTGAGTACTTATTGTGACAAGCTGGTCAGAGTAGGGAATGATGAAAGGATCCGCATGAAGCTGTTCATGAGGAGCTTAAAAGGAGATGCATTGTCCTGGTATATCAGCCAAGATCCTAAGAAATGGTCGAATTGGGTGAGCATGGCATCTGACCTTATGGACGGATTCAGGTTCAACATAGAGAACGCACCAGACATGTTCTATATTCAGAATTTGAAGAAGAAACCCATGGAGACTTTTCGCGAGTATGCTACTCGTAGGAGGTCCGAAGCTGCTAAGGTCAGACCCGCCTTAGAAGAGGAGCATATGAACAAGTTCTTTGTCCGGGCCCAGGACCTACAGTACTATGAACGATTGATGATGATCGAGAACCACAAGTTATCCGACATTATCAAATTAGGTGAATGGATTGAAGAAGGTATCAAGAGCGGCATGGTCACAAATTTTGAAGCCTTGAAAGCTACAAACAAGGCTTTGCAGTCTGGTGGCGTTCTAAGAAAAGAGACGCAGGAGCCGTGATGCTTGCACAAAGAACCAAATCCCCACTCAAATACCAAACTTACCCTACACCTCCACTCACATATCAACGAACCTCAAGTTACCAAACACCCTCATACCAAGCTCCACCACCAACTTATCAATTACCTCTACCATCGACATATCAACCTGCTTCACCCAGATACTCACAACCCGCTCCTGTCTACCACACTTACAATTCCCAACCATCTCATTACCAATCACCCCCTACCCATCAAAACTTCCCTAGACCTCGTCCTAATTTTGATCGCAGACCTCCAAAATAGTATACCACCATCGCTGAACCCATCGACCAGCTGTATGAGAAGCTCAAAGTTGCTGGTTATGTCACCCCCATCCCTAATGCAACCCCTGAGAGTCCTTCTCAATGGGTCAACCCAAACAAGTCCTGTGCATACCACTCCGGCATGAAGGGGCACACCATCGATGAATGCCGCTCTTTGAAGGACAAGATACAATCCCTGATCGACAATAAGGTCATCGTGGCAAAGGAATCTGCTCCAAATGTCCGCAACAATCCTCTTCCGGACCATAAGGGTGGGGGCATCCACTTGATTGAAATAGAAGATGATTGGGACCCCAAGGGATCAATCGGGTTGATCGCAGAAGGCGATGATCCAAAGAAACCTGTAGTCACTCTCAACCCGATCATAGTCCTGATTCAACCGTATGAGGATGCTGAGGTAAATATGTCCATGCCTCTTGAGTTTGAAGCAGCGTCACCTGCAAAGACACCAGTATCGATTGAAGTTGAGTTCGTGTCTCTGGCAAATGCACCTGCACCATTTGAGGTTGCAGTTTTTCCACCCCCGACACATGTTCCATTCGAAGTGAGGGTAGCTGCGCCAATCACGGTGGAGATATCGTCCACGCCACCTTTCTATACAAATGCTGTACCATGGGACTATACAGCCGAGGCGAGAAGGAAATGCAAAGTTAAGACTGAAGAAGCTGTTGCAGCGCAGTGTATGACAAGAACTGGTAGAGTCTATACCCCTGAACATCTGGCTGAATCTAGCAGGCATGCTTCCAATCGGCCTCCCATTATCGAGACAGGTCCGGACGATCATTGGAGGAAAGTACAGGCCAAGGAGTATTCGGTCATCGACCAGCTGAACAAAACGTCAGCGCAAATATCCATCCTCTCTTTGCTGCACAATTTCGAGACGCACATGAATGCTTTATTGAAGGTGTTGAACGAAACCTATGTGCCAAACAACATCACTAGTGGAGAAATAGCTAATATGGTGGGACAAGTGTTGGAGAGTCACAAGATCACTTTCCATGAGGACGGACTGCTTCCTGAAGGGTTGGGCCATAACAAAGCACTGCACATCAATGTGCAATGCGAAGACTATTTTATCACCAGAATCCTGATCGATGGGGGATCAAGTCTTAACATCTGTCCGCTAATAACGCTCAAGAAATTGGGTAAAGGGATGCATGAGATAAAGGATGGAGCGATCAACGTGAAATCCTTTGATGGATCTCAGAGGTCCACCATTGGTGAGATCAACCTATGCTTGCAAATGGGGCCAACTTGGTTCGAGGTGGACTTCCAAGTGATAGATGTGCCGGCGTCCTACAATCTGTTATTAGGATGACCCTGGATCCATGCTGCTGGGGCCGTAGCATCAACGCTATAGTAGGCAGTGAATTTCGAGTGGAACCACCAAGAGGTGATTATTTATGGCGACGGTAGAAACCCTATTTACAGTCGTTAGACTGTCCCAGTGATTGAAGGAAGAAGGAAGCTGGGTGGAGAAACATACCACCATATTGAACGGGTCAACACTATCGACAAAGACAAATGGTGGGATAGCAAGATCACAAGTATGATGAATTGGCGAGGGTACAAGCCAGGTAAAAGGATCGACAAGAACCTTCAGGGGATCTCCAAACCTATCAAACACAAGAAGAACGACACCACTTTCGGTTTGGGATACGAATACACTTGGGAAGAATTCAAAAACCGGTCTCCACCATGGCGCGGTCCCTATTAACCTTTAGAGAAACCAATACCGCATCTGGAGCAGGCCTTCCAACATGCCGACGTTATTTGTGGATTTGACGAAGAAGAAGAACTTGAAACAATGAGGAACTTGTTTCTGGAGGACAGTGATATGGACTGCTGTGTTATTATCGAGGAGGAGGGGGAGGAAGGCCCTTCCATACAGGCCGTGAGCAGAGGGACGTACCTCAAGAATTGGACTGTTAGGACAACCAAAGCCCGGCGAGCCTCGGGGTAGCAAGGCTATAACAAGCACTATTCATTGTTTTTCTTTACAAAATAATTTCCTTTTTCGCATTTTAATTCCTGCAATAAGATCTTCAATGTTCAAAACAATCGTTCAGTTTATCAAAAGCATTTTAATTTTTTTTTATAAATCAATATTTATTGCTATCATTTTTCTCTCATTACTTTACCTATACATCATTAATATTACCTGTCTTGATGAACCGATGAATGTGGATTCAGAAGAAGATGACATACCTGACGAGATTGTCAAAGAAGTTGAGAATTTTGAGAACAGACCTAAGTCCAACCTGGACGAGACTGAAATCATCAACCTGGGAGATTCAGAAAACATCAAGGAAACACGAATCAACATTTATTTGTCGCCGTCAGGAAAGAAAGAATACACAGAATTTCTAAAGGAGTATGAGGACATATTCTCTTGGTCGTACGACGACATGACTGGTCTAAGTGCGTCTATTGTGGCTCACAAATTGCCAACCAATCCAATGTGTTCACCGGTAAAACAAAATCTCAGGAAGTTCAAATCCGACATGAGTTTGAAAATCAAAGAAAAAGTCATCAAGTAGATCAGCGCCAAGGTTCTCAGGGTAGTTGAGTACCCGACATGGTTAGCCAACATTGTGCTAGTACTAAAGAAGGACGGGAAGGTCAGAGTCTGTGTCGACTACCGGGATGTCAACGGGGCTAGTCCGAAAGAGGACTTCCCTTTGCCTAATATACATATCCTGATTGACAATTGCGCCAAGCATGAACTACAATCAATTGTGGATTGCTTCGCTGGTTATCATCAGATCTGGATGGATGAGGAAGATGCTGAGAAAATGACTTTTATTACGCCGTGGGGAGTGTAATGTTACAAGACGATGCCATTCGGCCTGAAGAATGCAGGGGTCACCTACATGAGGGCTATGACCACCATCTTCCACGACATGATTCACAAGGAGATCGAGGTATACGTAGATGATGTTATTATCAAGTCTAGGAAATCTAGTGACCACATGGAAGATTTGAGGAAGTTCTTCAAGAGGTTGCTGTAAAGAACCGTAAAATTTCTATGTCTAAAATAATGCCCGAATAGGTCCCTGTGCTGTTATAACTGTAGAAATTCTTAAAACGGTCCTATTTTGAGTAAAAAGTATCCCAGAACTTGAAAGATTAAATTTTCCAGAAATTGTGCGTTATGCGACGCACTATGCGATCGTATAACAGGTATGCGGACCGCATAGTTGTCGCATACCTGGACAGGCTACTGTCCAAATTGAGGACAACTATGCGGCCCAGAATGCGATCGCATTTTGGGTATGCGGACCGCATAGTTATCGCATTTTTCCCCCATGGTTTTTGCGAGGGAGGTTATGCGACCACTATGCGATCTCATAACAGGTATGCGGACCGCATAGTGGTCGCATACCTGGGCAGTGTGGTTCCCATTTTGGCCCATTTGAAGGCCAACTATGCGACAGGAATGCGGACCGCATAGCAGGAATGCGATCGCATTCCTGACCGCATTTCTGTGTCGGGGCTCCTATTTTCTAAATTTAAAACACGACCCCCTGTTTTATAAAACACCCCTTCCCTTCATTTTTAATGATTTTTTGACCAAAAATAGAGAGATAAAAAAAGAGAGTTCTTGAGAGAGAAGGTTTCAACATCATCCAATTTGATTTTCCAAAATCACTCAAGCCCGAAAATTATCGACTTATTGTCATCTTCTTCACTCAAAGAGGTAAGTCTTCACCCTATTTACCCAATTTCTTAGCTTTTGGGTAAGAATAAAACACACATAGGTTGGTTCTCGAAAATAAAAAGTTGAAATCTTGAATGCATGTGAGTTAAACCACGTAATCTGGTAAAGGAAAAAACAAGTTTGGGTAATTATTCTCAAAAAGGGGTTAGTAGTCTAAGGGGTCACATAGTGCTTGATAAAATGCTCAATTGAGTACAAGATTCCTAATTCTAAATGAAATATGTCACATTGTGGAATAGATTGACGGTGCTAGACGGTCCGGTGAAGTGTGGTAGAAATTAAAATGGGGACGACTCGAGGTATGTATGGCTAACTTTAATCTTCGTAGAGTCACCTTGTTGGTGTCCAAACATTCGGTATGAGCTTCTTGCTGAGTATATGTGAATTGATTGTCCGGTTGTGTTGAGGTGTGAGATTTCATTCTTTGATTTTCTTAGTTGACTATCGTGATAATTGAAATTGTGAAAGGTGATTTCTATGTGATTACTCTATCATGTGCAAGGTTCGTTAAATGCTTGAGTATGTTGGTAAGAAATAATGGTAACAAACTCAAATGTGTAAATGTATCTAAGTGATAAGGGCTGTGTAACAAGTGATGAAAGGGAGTTGTGAATTGATCTAATTAAACTAAATGACCATGGGAATATCGTATATGACTCATTGTTGGCAAGGCTTATTGTGGCTTAACTTCATATGGATTGTTAGTTGTAATGAATTTATATTCTTGTTGATGAGCATCTTTATGGTTGAATTAATGGATGATAAAGACTATTGTGAACACATGATTGTTTGGGTGTTATGAAGTTGTACTCTAGATGATATGAAGCCCTGTGATTAAATTATGGGCTGTTATTGTTTGCTATGAAATGTGATGGTAAGGTGGGATCGGGTTTTACGCTGCAACAAAAATGTAAGGTGGGATCGGGTTGCACGCTGCAACAGAAGTAATAAGGGTGTGATGTGATTGTAAGGTGGGATCGGGTTGCACGCTACAACAGAAGTAATAAGGGTGTGATGTGTTTGTAAGGTGGGATCGGGTTGCACGCCGCAACAGAAGTAATAAGAGTGTGATGTGATTGTAAGGTGGGATCGGGTTGCACGCCGCAACAGACTTTATAAGGGTGTAATGTGATTGTGATGTGGGATTGGGTTGCGTGCCGCAACAGGGGAAGCAATTGAAGTAAGAAACTATGGAAACCTCATTTGTATTCTCTGTATCGCTGTGCAATATTTGTTTGGGTTTCTGTAACTGCCTCATACATGTGTATTGTTTGATTTTACATAGAGTAAACTTTGTTTAACATACTAGTACTATTCAATGGTACTAACGTCCCTTTTTCCGGGGGCGCTACATCTTTTATATGGATGTAGGTGGGTCCCTAGCAGGTAGCTCAGCTCGCCGTTAGTGGTGCCTCCTTCTCATCTTTCAGCAGTACTGGTGAGCCCCACTTCCTCCCGTGGCCGTGTGTAATTCATGCCATCTCTTTTGAGTCTGTTATGTATTGTAAGGTATAGCCGGGCCTTGTTGCCGGCAAGTATTGTATAAACTCCTAGTATTTGTAGAGGCTCCGTAGACATGATGTGGGTGTATATATGTATTTTGGGTAGTAAGTGTACGTATTCGGAATCGTGGTCCGTATTGGAAAGTTATGCATGTATTGTGTATTTTTTTGGAAATCAACTGTGGAAATGCTAAAAGAGAAATGAACTTAAGTTTGTAAATCCACGCTTAAATCCTAAGTTGCTATTTCATATGGAATATGGTGCATTTTATATACGGGGGAACGCGTTGGGTAGAAAAGGCAATCCAGGTCCGGTTGACCGGGTTCACCTGGTTAGGCGCCGGTCTCGTCCCTCAGTTTTGGAGCGTGACAAACTTGGTATCAGAGCCTATGGTTTTAAAGGTGTCCTAGGATGTCTCGGAGCCGTGTCTAGTAGGTCCCTTCTTATCGGTGTGTTGTCGACCACATCTATAATTAGGGGGCTACATGGACATTTAGGAATGTACCCTTTTATTGCTATCTATATCGTGCGATGTAGTGGAAGGTGAGGTTGTCTATCCCTAACTCATGCATTATTCTAATTTTCAGTAAATGGCACCCAAGAAGAGAGATCGACTCGGCCTAGAGGCCAATGCCACCCCACGAGTGGTGGTGAATTCTTTATCTGATGGTGCGGGTGAGAATGATTCCCCGACCCTGAATCTGCCTGACTCTTCCATCCCAGGCCAGGATATTCCTATTCCTGCCCCAATGGAGGGTGCTACAGTCCCTCCCGCTGATGTTCCTAATCCTTCTTCAGTCCTTGCTTCCGGTCCCGGTATTTCTAATGGGGACCTCAGGGGAGCTATTCAGATGTTGACCCAGTTAGTGGCCTCCCAGGTCCACAGATCGCATGCTGCCCTGCATCCTCTAGCGAGCAAGGGGATTCTTCAGGTTCCAGGGTCAACCAGTTTCTTCGGTTAGCCCCTCTAGAGTTCACAGTCACCGACCCAGAGGTCGACCCTCAGGAGTTTATTGATGAGATGTACAAGACCCTCCGAGTTATGAGGGCTATTGAGACAAAGGGGGTTGAGTTGGCTTCCTATCATCTGAAGGGAGCGACATATTCGTAGTTTGAAATGTGGGAGAGTTCCCGTGGAGAGGGGAGCCCTCCGGCGAGGTGGGAGGAGTTTGTGGATGCCTTTATGGATCATTTCTTGCCTGCCGAGATTATGGCAGCCCGTGCTACAGAGTTTGAGGCCCTCAAGCAGGGCAACATGAGTGTGTGGGAGTATCATATGGAGTTTGTGCACTTGTCCAAATATGCTGTTCACATGGTGTCTACTACGGAGGCTAGAGTTCGTCGGTTTGTCCAGGGCCTGGGTCCCTTGGTTATTAATGAAGTTGCTACAGCTGACTTGCATTCGGATATGAATTATGGGAAAATAGTGGGATTCGCCCAGGCTACAGAGGCTCAAAAATTGAAGATAAGGATGGAGAGAGAGAGAGCAGTAGTAGGGCCCGGTCAGTGGGCAGCCCTGGGAGCTCAGTTGGAGGTGTGAGATCAGCCCTTGGGAGAGGATCATCACGGCCGTCTTAGTCATATGCTCAGTCCTCAGCCAGTGCACCGCCATCAGGGCGCAGTAATCAGCAGGGAGGTCGTTTTGGACCCGATTCAGATAGCAGGAGGTTCCATCAATTCGGTCTTTCAGGTGGGAGGTTCCATCAGCAGCGGAGGGTCCCATGCCCTAAGTGTGGGAGATTTCATACTGAGCCTTGTTACTTGGATATTCCGGTATGCTATAGATGCGGAGTGAGGGGCCATGTTCAGCAAGATTGTCAGTCGCCCAGTCAGGGCACAGGTAGGGGTGCTGCTCAGCCATCCAGTTCATCAGCCGCTACGTCCTCAACACGCCCTCCAGCACCAGCAGGGCGCGAAGCAGCTAGGGGTAGAGCGCGGGGTCAAGGAGGACCCATCCGGTTTTATGCTTTGAGTGGTCGCCAGAGCGCCGAGGCTTCTCCAGATGTTGTCACAGGTATTCTGACTGTTCAGTCACATGATGTTTATGCTCTTTTGTCATATGCTACTCCATTTATTGCATCAAGTTTTGGGATAGAACTCGAATAGCTTCACAAGCCGTTCTCTGTGTCGACTCCGGTTGGTGATTCTATTACGTCGTGTGAATCTATAGAAATTGTGCTATCACGCTGCATGGTCGGGATACCACGGCCGATCTTATTGAGTTAGAATTGGTAGATTTTGATGTAATTAAGGGGATGGATTGGCTCTATTCGTTCTTTTCTAAACTTGACTGCCGAACCAAAATTATGAGGCTCGAGTTTCCTAATGAATCAGTTATCAAGTGGGAGGGGAATAATGTTGTGCAAAGAGGTAGATTCATTTCCTACCTTAAAGCCTCAAAGATGATTAGAAAAGGGGGGCATCTACCATTTGGTCCGGGTTGCGGACACCACTTCAGAGGTGCCTGCTCCTGAATCTAGGCCTGTTGTGAATGAATTTCTTGAAGTATTTCCGGACGAGCTTCCTTGGATTCCTCCAGATAGAGAGATCGATTTCTGGATTGATGTATTGCCAGATACGCAGCCAATATCTATTCCACCTTACAGGATGTCGCCAACAGAATTAAGGGACTTGAAGGAACAATTGAAAGGTCTATTAGAAAAGGGTTTCATTCGGCCAAGTGTGTCGCCTTGGGGTGCACCGGTTCTTTTTGTCAGAAAGAATGATGGATCGCTTCGGATGTGTATTGATTATCGACAACTCAACAAGGTCACCATCAAGAATAAATACCCATTGCCTCGGATAGATGATTTGTTCGACCAGTTGCAAGGTGCTAAGTTCTTCTCAAAGATTGATTTGCGGTCCGGGTATCACCAGTTAAAAATAAGGGAGCAGGATATTCCTAAGACTTCCTTCAGGACTCGTTATGGGCACTTTGAATTTCTGGTAATGTCTTTTGGGATAACCAACGCCTCAGCAACTTTTATGGATCTTATGAATCGGGTTTTCAAACCGTTTCTCGACTCTTTTGTGATTGTCTTCATTGACGATATTCTTGTTTATTCGCGGAGTCAGGAGGATTATGCTAATCACCTCAGGGCAGTTCTACAGACCCTTCATCAGCACCAATTGTATGCAAAGTTTTCAAAATGTGATTTTTGGCTAGAATCAGTCACCTTTTTGGGCCATGTTGTTTCCAGGGAGGGGATTTGGGTTGATCCCCAAAAGATTGCAGTGGTGAATGATTGGTCTAGGCTAATGACCCCGACATAGATTCGTAGTTTCTTGGGTCTAGCTGGGTATTATCGGAGGTTCGTGGAGGGATTCTCTACCCTCGCCTCCCCATTGACTAAGCTGACGCAGAAAGCAGTTAAATTTCAGTGGTCCGATGCATGTGAAAAGAGTTTTCAGGAATTAAAGTCGAGATTGACTACGGCGCCGATGTTGGACTTGCTAGAGGGTACAGAGGTATTTGTGGTTTATTGTGATGCTTCGAGGGTTGGTTTGGGGTGAGTGTTGATGCAATGTGGTAAAGTTATAGCGTATGCTTCAAGGCAGCTAAAGAATCACGAGAAAAATTATCCGACGCATGATTTGGAGCTCGTAGCGGTTGTGTTTGCATTAACAATCTGGCGGCATTATCTTTATGGGGTCCATGTGGACATGTTCACAGACCACAAGAGTCTTCAATATTTATTCAAGCAGAAGGAGTTGAACTTAAGGCAGCGGAGGTGGTTAGAATTGCTCAAAGACTATGATATGAATATTTTGTGCCATCCAGGAAAGGCGAACGTGGTAGCCGACGCTCTTAGTCGGAAATCCATGGGTATCTTGGTACAGTTGGAAGCTGGTCAGAGGCTTTTGGCTCGGGAAGTTTATCAGTTGGCCAATTTGGGGGTCTGTCTTTCGGCCTCAGATGAGGGGAATATCGTGGTGCGTAATGGAGTGGAGTCTTCGCTTGTAGCAGAAGTCAAGGGAAAGCAATTCAGGGATCCGGCTTTGGCACAGTTGAGGGAAGCAATTTTGAATCACAAGACTTTAGCATTCTCACTCGGAAATGATGACGGTGTCCTGCGATGTCAAGAGAGGTTATGTGTTCCAGATGTGAATGATCTCCGAGAAAGGGTAATGGCAGAGGCTCATAATTCTAGGTATTTCGTACACCCAGGTTCTACAAAAATGTATCACGATCTCAAGGAAATTTATTGGTGGAATGGTATGAAGAGGGGTGTGGCGGACTTTGTGGCTAAGTGTTCAAATTGTCAGCAAGTGAAGGCCGAGCATCAGAGGCCCGGTGAGTTGACGCAGCTTATGGAAATACCAATGTGGAAATGGGAGATGATCAATATGGACTTCGTGGTGGGGTTACCTTGCACTCCACGTAGGTTCGACTCGATTTGGGTGATAGTGGATCGACTCACGAAATCAGCTCATTTCTTGCCAGTCAAATCCGCCGATACTGCAGAGCAGTACGCTCAGTTGTATATCAAAGAAATAATCAGGATCCTTGGCACTCCAGTATCTATTATCTCGGATCGAGGGGCCCGGTTCACAGCTATCTTTTGGAAGAAATTTCAACAAAGTTTGTGTACGCAGGTAAATCTCAGCACAACATTCCATCCACAAACTGATGGGCAGGCAGAGCGGACCATTCAGACGCTTGAAGATATGTTGCGGGCTTGTGTATTAGATTTCAAGGTTAGCTGGGATGATCACTTCCCGCTTATAGAATTTGCTTACAATAATAGTTTTCATGCTAGTATTCAGATGGACCCATTTGAGGCATTGTATGGAAGGAGATGTAGATCTCCGATCAGATGGTTTGAGGTTAGTGAGGCAGAATTGCTAGGACCAGACCTTGTGCACCAAGCTATGGAAAAAGTTAAAGTCATTCAAGAAAGGATGAAGACTTCTCAGAGTCATCAGAAATCCTATACGGACGTTCGTCGAAGAGATTTTGAGTTTCAATTAGATGATTGGGTATTCTTTAAGGTGTCTCCCATGAAGGGAGTAATGTGTTTTGGGAAGAAAGGAAAATTGAGCCCTAGGTATGTCGGGCCGTATCGGATCGCTCAAAGGATAGAACAGGTGGCCTATCAGCTAGAATTGCCCCCTGAAATGTCATTAGTGCACCCGGTGTTCCATGTGTCTATGTTGAAGAAAGTGGTTGGAGATCCATCAGCCATCGTGCCAGTTGGTTCCGGTTGCTATTCTTGATAGGCAAGTCCGTAGATTGAGGAACAAAGAAATTGCTTTTGTTAAAGTGTTGTGGCGAAGTCAACAAGTTGAGGAAGCCACGTGGGAAGCGGAAAATGAAATGAAAGAAAAATATCCCCATTTTTTTGAGTAAGTCTAGTAGTGATCGTGCGAATTGTCATATCTAAGCAATTATATGTTATGTTCAGTTTTGTGAAAAAGCACCCCATTTTCCCCTAATTGCTCTACTATTGTAACTTCTCAAGTTGTGCCATAATTGTGTATGATGTGACTATTTGAGTAATGTGCAACCCCTTGGAATAAATAAAATTATGTGAAACTCATGTGAAATGATTAATTGAAGTCTAGATTGGTAATGATTAATTGAAGTATATATGGCCTGTTGAAGTAATTGAATTATATGGGACTTGTCAAGGTGACCAAATTATGTGCAAGGCCATAAAATAACTAGTTATATGTGGAATTGGTTAGAAACATGTGTTTCGGGGGCTCTCTGGCAGGTAGATAGGCCTAATTACAGAGGAAACTCTGGCAAAATTTTCAGAAAATGTCGGAGTTAGTAAAAATTGGGGGTTGAAACATATTGTGTTTTCAAAATCAAATGATTTCCCGATCCTCATTCGAGGATGAATGATTTTAAGTGGGGGAGGATGTAAAGACCCGTAAAATTTCTATGTCTAAAATAATGCGCGAATAGGTCCCTGTGATGTTATAACTGTAGAAATTCCTAAAACGGTCCTTTTTTGAGTAAAAAGTATCCCAGAACTTGAAAGATAAAAATTTCCAAAAATTGCGCGTTATGCGACGCACTATGCGATCGCATAACAGGTATGCAGACCGCATAGTGGTCGCAAACCTGGACAGGCTACTGTCCAAATTCAGGACAACTATGCGGCCAGAATGCGATCACATTTTGGGTATGCGGACCGTATAGTTGTCGCATTTTTGCCCATGGTTTTTGCGAGGGAGGTTATGCGACGCACTATACGATCGCATAACAGGTATGTAGACCGCATAGTGGTCGCATACCTGGGCAGTGTGGTTCCCATTTTGGCCCATTTGAAGGCCAACTATGCGACAGGAATGCGGACTGCATAGCAGGAATGCGATCGCATTCCTGACCGCATTTCTATGTCGGGGCTCCTATTTTATAAATTTAAAACCCGACCCCCTATTTTATAAAACACCCCTTCCCTTTATTTTTAATGATTTTCTAACCAAAAATAGAGAGAGAAAAAAAGAGAGTTCTTGAGAGAGAAGGTTTCAACATCATCCAATTTGATTTTCCAAAATCACTCAAGCTCGAAAATTATCGACTTATTGTCATCTTCTTCACTCAAAGAGGTAAGTCTTCACCCTATTTTCCCAATTTCTCAGATTGTGGGTAAGAATTAAACACACATAGGTTGGTTCTCGAAAATAAAAAGTTGAAATCTTGAATGCATGTGAGTTAAACCCCGTAATCTGGTAAAGGAAAAAACAAGTTTGGGTAATTATTCTCAAAAAGGGGTTAGTAGTCTAAGGGGTCACATAGTGCTTGATAAAATGCTCAATTGAGTACAAGATTCCTAATTCTAAATGAAATATGTCACATTGTGGAATAGATTGACGGTGCTAGACGGTCCGGTGAAGTGTGGTAGAAATTAAAATGGGGACGACTCGAGGTATGTATGGATGACTTTAATCTTCGTAGAGTCACCTTGTTGGTGTCCAAACATTCGGTATGAGCTTCTTGCTGAGTATATGTGAATTGATTGTCCGGTTGTGTTGAGGTGTGAGATTTCATTCTTTGATTTTCTTAGTCGACTATCGTGATAATTGAAATTGTGAAAGGTGATTTCTATGTGATTACTCTATCATGTGCAAGGTTCGTTAAATGCTTGAGTACGTTGGTAAGAAATAATGGTAACAAACTCAAATGTGTAAATGTATCTAAGTGATAAGAGCTGTGTAACAAGTGATGAAAGGGAGTTGTGAATTGATCTAATTGAACTAAATGACCATGGGAATATCGTATATGACTCGTTGTTGGCAAGGTTTATTGTGGCTTAACTTCATATGGATTGTTGGTTGTAATGAATTTATATTCTTGTTGATGAGCATCTTTGTGGTTGAATTAATGGATGATAAAGACTATTGTGAACACATGATTGTTTGGGTGTAATGAAGTTGTACTCTTGATGATATGAAGCCCTGTGATTAAATTGTAGGCTGTTATTGTTTGCTATGAAATGTGATGGTAAGGTGGTCTCGGGTTGCACGCCGCAACAGAAGTAATAAGGGTGTGATGTGATTGTAAGGTGGGATCGGGTTGCACGCCGCAACAGAAGTAATAAGGGTGTGATGTGATTGTAAGGTGGGATCGGGTTGCACGCTGCAACAAAAGTAATAAGGGTGTGATATGATTGTAAGGTGGGATCGGGTTGCACGCCGCAACAGAAGTAATAAGGGTGTGATGTGATTGTAAGGTGGGATCGGGTTGCACGCCGCAACAGAAGTAATAAGGGTGTAATGTGATTGTGAGGTGGGATAGGGTTGCGCTCCGCAAAAGGGGAAGCAATTGAAGTAAGAAACTGTTGAAACCTCATTTGTGATTCTCTGTATCTTTGTGCAATATTTGTTTGGGTTTCTTTAACTGCCTCATACATGTGTATTGTTTAATTTTACATAGAGTAAAGTTTGTTTATACATACTAGTACTATTCAATGGTACTAACGTCCCTTTTTTCGGGGGCGCTACATCTTTTATATGGATGTAGGTGGGTCCCTAGCAGGTAGCTCAGCTCGCTGTTAGTGGTGCCTCCTCCTCCTCATCTTTTAGCAGTGCTGGTGAGCCCCACTTCCTCCCGGGACCTTGTGTAATTGATGCCATCTCTTTTGAGTATGTTATGTATTGTAAGGTATAGCCGGGGCCTTGTTGCCGGTAGGTATTGTATAAACTTCTAGTATTCGTAGAGGCTCCATAGACATGATGTGGGTGTATATATGTATTTTGGGTAGTAACTGTATGTATTCAGAATCATGGTCCGTATTGGAAAGTTATGTATGTATTGTGCATGTTTTTGGGAATCAAATGTGGAAATGCTAAAAGAGAAATGAACTTAAGTTTGTAAATCCACGCTTAAATCCTAAGTTGCTATTTCATATGGAATATGGTGCATTGTATATACGGGGGAACGCGTTGGGTAGGAAAGGAAATCAAAGTCCGCTTGACCGGGTTCACCTGCTTAGGCGCCAGTCTCGTCCCTCGGTTTTGGGGCGTGACAGTTGCGGAGAGACAATCTGAAGCTGAACCCCGCGAAGTGTTCATTCGGGGTTCCTGCTGGAAAGTTGTTCGGGTTCATTGTCAGCCTCCGAGGGATAGAATTGGATCCGTCAAAGGTCAAAGCCATTCAAGAACTACCACCGCCAAGGAACAAGAAAGATGTGATGAGTTTCTTGGGGAGACTTAATTACATCGGCCAATTCATAGCACAGTCTACAGTTATCTGTGAGCCGATATTCAAGATGCTGAAGAAGGACGCCGCAACAAAGTGGACCGATGATTGTCAAAAGGCTTTCGACAAAATCAAAGCATACCTGTCAATACCACCAGTCTTGGTACCGCCTGAGCTAGGAAGACCTCTGTTACTCTACCTTGCAGTGTTAGATGGAGCTTTCAGCTGCGTTCTGGGGCAGCACGATGAAACAGGAAGGAAGGAGAAAGCCATTTATTATCTCAGCAAGAAGTTTACTCCATACGAGGCCAGATATTCTCTATTGGAACACACTTGTTGTGCTTTGACATGGGTAGCTCAGAAGCTGAGGCATTACTTCTGTGCCTACACAACGTATCTCATATCGAGAATGGATCCATTGAAGTACATCTTTCAGAAGCCCATGCCCACTGGCAAGCTAGCCAAGTGGCAAATCCTGCTGAGTGAGTTCGATATTATCTATATGACTAAGAAATTGGTCAAGGGACAAGCACCGACATACCATCTTGCTGAGAACCCTGTAAAAGGAGAATACAAACCTATGAAAATGTATTTTCTAGATGAAGAAGTATCATTCATTAGAGAAGACATTGCAGAATCCTATGACGGTTGGAGAATGTTCTTCGATGGAGCAACGAACTTCAAGGGAATTGACATTGGAGCAGTCCTAATATCATAAACCGGTCAGCATTATCCGGTATATGCCAAACTCAAATCCCCCTGCACCAACAATATGACAGAATACGAAGCCTGTATCTTAGGGCTCAACATGGCCATTGACATGAACGTCCAGGAGCTGTTAGTGATTGGTGACTCAGATTTGCTGGTACATCAGGTACAAGGAGAGTGGGCTACCCAGAATTCCAAGATACTGCCATATATGCACCACGTACATGAATTAAGAAAGAGGTTCACGAAGACGGAATTTCGGCATGTCCCCAGAATCCAGAATGAGTTCGCCGATGCATTGGCTACTTTGTCCTCAATGATCCAACACCCGGACAAGAATTTTATTGATCCTATTCCCATAAAGATCCATAATCAGCCAGCTTATTGTGCCCATGTCAAAGAGGAAGCAGGCGGAAATCCCTGGTTTCATGACATCAAGGAGTATTTGGCAAAAGGAGATTACCCAGAGCTTGCGAATCCCACTCAGAAATACACACTTCGAAGACTATCCAACAACTTCTTTCACATCGAGGAATCCTATATAGGAGGACTCCCGATTTGGGATTATTATGTTGTGTCGACGCAAAGGAAGAATCCAAGCTGCTAGAGGAGATTCATGCTGGGAATTGTGGCACGCATATGAACGGTTTTGTTCTGGAAAAGAAGATACTCCGAGTTGGTTACTTTTGGATAACTATGGAAAAGGACTGCATCCAGTATGTCCAAAAATGCCACCGTTGTCAGATACATGCAAATATGATAAATATACCTCCAAACAAGATCCACGCAACAAGATCACCATGGCCGTTCGTCGCCTGGGGCATGGACGTTATTGGACCAATCGAGCCTGCTACCTCCAACGGATACATGTTCATTCTGGTATCCATCGACTATTTCACCAAATGGGTCGAAGCAGCGTCCTACAAAGTAGTGACTAAGAAAGTCGTGGCAGACTTTGTCCGCGACCATATTGCTTGTCGATTCGGGATTCCTAAGTCAATCATCATCGAAAATGGTTCCAATATGAACAGTTACCTAATGAAAGCTATGTGTGATGCTTTCAATATCAAACACAAGAATCCCACAGCTTACAGACCTCAGGTGAATGGAGCTGTAGAAGCCGCCAACAAAAACATCAAGAAGATAGTAAGAAAGATGATAGAAAGGCACAAGCAATGGCACGAGAAGTTATCATTTGCCTTATTGGGATATCACACCACATTTCACGCCTCAACATGGGCAACTCGCTATATGCTAGTTTATGCTACTAAGGCTGTTATTCCTGCCGAAGTTAAGATTCCATCTCTAAGAATTATACAAGAAGCTGAGCTCAGCGACGCAGAATGGGTAAAGAGCCGTTATGAGAAACTAGCCCTCATAGACGGGAAGAGAATGAATGTAGTCTGTCATGTTCAACTCTATCAGAATAGAATGACCCGAGCCTTCAACAAGAGAGTCAATCATAGACAGTTCACACCGGGGTAACTGGTGCTGAAGAAGATCTTTCCACATCAAGACGAAGCCAAAGGGAAGTTCTCTCCCAACTGGTAGGGTCCGTACATGGTTCACCGGGTACTGATAGGAGGAGCAGTTATATTCGCAGAAATGGACGAAGAATTCTGAACAAAGCCAATCAATTCAGATGCAGTCAAACACTACTATGTGTAATCTTTATGCTTTCTCAATGATGTAAATTGAACTAAGCCTGACCTGATTCCCGTTTAAGAAGGGATATGTAGGTAGCCCTATGGGTTCGGTCACAATTCAATAAAAATTTTATTTTTCCCCGCAATTGGAAACTGAGGCAGAATTTTGAAGAGGAACCTCATCATTCTGAAGCAAGATCAGCCAATCATCGCACGAGCAACAACAAGAAGCATTCATCCATCAAACTGGGGCAGAATTTTGAGGAGGACCCTCAAAATTCCGTAGCAGGAGAGGTTGCAATGTCTCGAGCCGTGTCACGGTCGTCGGTTCATCCCAAAATTATTTTTTAATTATGCTTTTACAAAATCATGCATGTTTGTTTTTGAAACATCTTTGTTTAACAACGCTACCCCAATAATACAGACAATATCATCAGATCGAGCCCAACAAGTCAAGAAAAGCAAGCAGGGATACGAACTAACCCCCCCGTTTATAGAACTCACGATCTTTCTTTGGTTGTAGGCACTAAGGTTGCAAAATCCCTAAACGTACTGTCCACCCAGGGGACAAGGCGTTGTTCAAAATACGATTCTCAAAATCGTTGCACTTGTCGACATTTGCTATCGGCACACACAAGTAATGCTCTGTAGTCACAATGCTCCCAATAATCACAATGCCGCAATCTCTATCAGCTAAGAAACTCTACTGTCATTTGTTATTTTATTTCTTGCATAAGGCTACTATTCTGCCTTCCATTCGCATAAGGCTACTATTCTGCCTTCCGAGTTTAAGCTCTACCTCCATCTGCATCATTGCATAAGGCTACCGTTCTGCCTTCCGAGACTAAGCGCTGTCTCCCTCTACATTCGCATCTCTGCCTAAGGCTACTATTCTGCCTTCCGAGGTTAAGCTCTACCTCCATCAACATTATTGCATAAGGCTACTGTTCTCCTTCCGAGGTTAAGCTCTATCTCCATCTACATCATTGTATAAGGCTACCACTCTGCCTTCCGAGACTAAGCACTGTCTCCATCTTCATTGCATAAGGCTACCATTCTGCCTTCCGAGGCTAAGCTCTGCCTCCAATTTACCTTTCGAGACTAACCACTGTCTCAAGCACTATTTACTTTGCTTTCCTTTCGGGCTAAGCTCTGCCCTTTTATTCACAAGACTAAGCTCTGTCTTGTCAGCATCATTCTATTGCATCTGCATGGGCTGAAATATCGCCAACTTATCCAAAGACGTCATCGTTCGGAGGAACCATTTTCATAGCCCGAGAACACCATGCCATGACCTGAGGATCTCTTCCAACCTCTGCATATCATTATTCAAAGGCGTCATGGTTCGGAGGACGTTATCCTTAACTGTCCAAAGACATCATTCATGGTCCAACGGGAATTTGCATCATGTTTAAATTACGCACAATATATGATTGTATTATTTGTTTGCAGGTAATCCAGCGATCAAACTGCTATCCCGACAGGAGCGGTCCCGATGCAGTTCTCCTAACAACCCCATAAGCTGTTTGTGCACCTAACCCTATACTTTGTGTCCGTTCTTGTAAAACTTCATTGGTATACTTCATCGATGACTCCTGAACTACAAGCGGTATGGTTCCTGTAAAACCAGGGATATGTAGGAAACTCAGAAACCAGGGTGCGCCCGGAATCTCTCCAAAGCATTTCACTCGGTCAAAATTGGCCATCATATCTTTACCCGACAACTCTTTCATCCTTTCCGGGTAAAGAGGGGCATCTGTTGATACCCAATTTTTCCTCAAACTATTTAAAATTTGCATATGTGCCTTTAAAATCACTTTTTATAACAACTGGTATTTTTCCATAATTTTCCATATTTTATTAATTTCTTTTCCAAATTTATTCAGTATTTTAAATTCAATAATTATTCATAAATAATTTTTTGAATAATTTTCAGAATATTTCTTAGCTCAATATAAAATTTTAATCCTTTTAGGATTTAATTATTTCACAGATTAGCCAATTTGGCATTATTTAAGCTTAATTACAACAATCTTTGCAATTATAGCCTAATTGTATATTTTATACCATTTAATTCAAGAGTTAGTCATTTTATATTTTAAATATTAGTTAATTACCTTAATTTCAACTATTTAGCCTTAATTTCATGTATTATAATTATTAACTATTTTATAAATTATTTATCTATTTTTATGGGTATTTAATAATTAGCCCTTCCTATTTAAAATCTAGCCTAAATCAAATCTGACCCCAACCCAATTGAGACCAGCACAATACCCAATCCAAATAACCCAATACCCCAAGCCCAATCTCTAAGCCTACCCGACTCAATCTTCATTCCAATCTGAGCCATTGATTATTTCAAATTAACGGCCCAGATTCACCCTTTCCATTAATAACCCTAAAGACTACCCTCCCCCTCTCTCATTTTCCTCTCTCACCCACTCAGCCGTCTCTCTCAACTCTCTCATCTCTCTCTCTAAAATTCTCCACCTGCTAAACCTATCTCATCCATTCTCCGGCCACCTCCTCGCTGGAAACCATGGAGGTCTCACCTCTCACTAGCCTTATGGCTCCGTCCTTCGCCTTGTATCACCATTTGGTGGTTCTCAAGTGAACTAGAGGCGGTTTGACTCCCATCTCCGGTCTCATGCCATGTTTTCCGGCCTTCTATGGCCGTTCGGGTAAGGTTCTTGCATTTTCTGGCCCCAAATGCCGGTAATATCTAAGCCTCTTCTCTTTTTGGGTTTTCTCGGGAAACCCTAGCTTTAAACTGTCTGATCCTTTTAGATCTGTGACGGATCTAAGCCTCTTTTAATGTTTTCATATGTTTTCCTCGAAACAATCTTCGTTTTTCAAACGATTTCCTCACTCTGAAGTTAGGGTTTCTTGACCCCTTTTTTAAAAACGGTTTTCTTCTAATTCTTTAGGATTTCTACTGAGTTTTTGAGCGATTCTCTTATACTTTCTTGTTGTCTAAGTTAATATGCTTAAAAGCCCTAATTTTTTCTAGCCCTTCTCTGATTATGTGTTTATGTGTGCTCATCTCTTGTGGAACTGTCTATGTATTCTCTGAGTTCTATGCTTTAATTTTGTTGCTAGGGTTTTAATTCTCTATCGTTTTTGTGATTTTCTTGCTTAGGGTTTCTTTGATTTTTGTTCAACATATGCCATTTATCGTTTAATAGGTTTGATTATTCATTTTATTTATTGTTTCATAATACTCTCTACTGGTTTTGTGTATTCTCCTTAGACCTGCAATACTTTCCTTAAAAAACTGTGATTTTGTGTATTTTCCCTGTAACTCTTTACTGATTTTGAATTACTTCCTTAATTATTTGATACTTTCCTTAGTTAGTATTGATTCCTTGTGATTTTCAATCTCATTCGTGATTCTTGTGACTAATTTCCAGAACTAAAGTTATGCTCTACCTTATTTATGTGCACAAATATGCTGTCAGTTATTTAACATGTACTTTCCTTAGTTATGTATTATGTACTTAGTCTTTATTACATGCCACATGCTTTTACCACTCCTATTATGGTAAAATCAATCTTATAATTGATTCTTTTCCTTGTTTGATACAACCTGTACCCGTTTGAACTATGAATTCCTAATTAAAGGGAGTCCGGGTCTTGATTGATTCTGATTGGGTATTTTTCCTATAACTATGTTAAATTATTACTTCTTACCTTATTTACCACTGTTTTCAAAGCTATATATACCCAGGCCTCTTATTTTCCAAACACGAATAATACACTGTTCTGAACTCTCTCTCACACAAATACATTCTCTCTTGTTATTCTTGCTGTTCACTTGCTATCCTCACTCGGCTACAAGCCAAGACTGAGCAACTCTGCACTCTACTGTTCTTCACTCTATTGCTCTTCACTCTGCACTTATTCTCCTTTAACTGGCATGTTTTCAGTTTAACTTAAAGCTTCAAAACAATATGTTCCTTTTGGTATTACAGTTCCTTCTATTTCTACTATGCTTCTACTTATGGTTCTGTGCTATACCCTGTAATTAGCATGTCTACTTTCACTTTACTAGTATGATTGTTAAGCTTTCCTATCCTCCCTTAGATTCAGCATGTTATCCCCCTAGCACACCCCTCAATCTGATTCTGTTAGTTTCTGGCCTGAACCTCTTTATGAAAACTGTTCTGTGGTTGTTAAAGTTCTGCGATACCTTAGTATTTCTCTGGTATTAACTTGTATGCAAATCTTCTTCATGAGCAGCCTACTTGTCCCCAATCCCTTATTCCCTGTTTATGACTACCTCCTTGTACTATGTATGCTGATGTGGTTCTAAGTTGTTGATTTTCCTAATCCCTTTCTTTCAAACTGTTTTCACTGAGTAATACTCTTCTATTGTTCTTCAAAACTTATTTCAAACAAGTTATTTTCAAAAGCTGTTTTCCTTCTTGATCTTTTCAAAACTATGAGCACTTCCACTATACTCTTAGACATTTGGTTCTGCCCCTCTTGTGTGAGCATTGCCTTGGGACCCTTGAGATCCCTCTGAACTTTGACACAGGAGAGCTGGCCTTTCCACACTGCAGTTACTCCATCTTGGCTATGAAATCTGGGTGTGAGCACTGCCCGAGATCCTTTGGGAACTCTGGCACACCCGGATCATGTGAAAGGCTGTGAACTAATGGCAATGAGGATTTTGGAGATTCTGGGCCTATCAATAGGCTCCCTATAGCATACTTCTTTTTCTTGTTTCAATTATGTAATTTATACAAATGGCCTATAATGACTATTTGTAAACAACTCTTTGGGGATGGATAGTGAAAAGGGAGGGGTAACTATGCATGCTATAAATATTAAAGGGGTAGAAAACATGCTACTAGGTTTACATTCCTTATTTACGCAATAGAAACCATGTTTAGGATCAACATGTGCCAAGCATATCATACATTAGAAATCATGCTATTTAGGCTTTATGAACACTGTTTCAACATCTTGTTTCAGTACTGTCATTCATCACTTAGAAAAATTCTGTGATAGGGTAAATAATGTTAATAATTGGTATCTTCTGCAATCATGTTTCATATTGCCATGTACACTTAGAGATCCTGTTTAGGATAAGCAACACTAAAATAACTGCCACTCTTGCATATTCTGAAATCGTGCTTAATGCTGTAATTATTGTGCATTTAGAAATCCTGCTTAGGATTCTGTATATCAATCATTCTGCATCCCTACCTGTGCGTTAGATACCATGTTTTAGGATTTCATTCATACTCGCTTAGCAACACCTAGTCTAACTACTGGTGCATGTAAAAGGAATAAAACGACTTCACTCAGTTTCTCTAAAACAACTGGGAACAATTCTGTGTTCTGAACAACCTAGAACAGCATGTGTAGTTAATAATTTGCAACAGTCCCTCTAACAATTCAGATAATTAGTATACACTGTCCCCCTCCTAGGCAAGTCTTAGGTAATCAGCCATAAAGAATAAAAATCAGAACTGTCCTTTGTGATCAGTGTTCAACTGTTAGCATGTTTAAAACCAGTAGGCAAGCCCGATTAAGACTTCCTCTCTGAGTTATGCAATAAATCTGTCTTTGTTATTATCATTTAGATACCATGTTTTAGGATCTGAATCAAAAGACCTTAACTGTGTATGAGTCGTGCTGCCTATTTGCATTTCCTGTGGAGGTATACTTGTGCCTTTTCTCTGCTTTTCTGTGTCCCCTAATTGCAGTCTTACATGTTCTTATCTGTCGCCTTAGTATTTTTCCTTCAAACCTGAGGGTCTGCCTAGAACATCTCTTATAGGATAGAAGTCCTAAATTCCTCCGGGACTAATAGGAAGGGACGGGTAACAACATGTAATAGAGGTTGAGACCAACACTCGATTTAGTTACTTTCACGGGGTGGGAAAGGGTAGAATATGGATATGATGGTTGGTACGCTAATACCACGTGTAGCCCCTCTTTGAGTAGTGATTACCGGATATTATACTGATGTGATGTCACGACCCAAAATCCATAAGGTCGTGATGGCGCCGGAAATCATTGTCAGGCAAGCCAATCATTTATTTATTTAAATAATTTTCGATTTTAGCATTTATGAAAATCATTACCTTTCACTTTATTACATAGTAATTAAATAAAAATCCCTTAAGTAAATACAATGTTTTTAATAGTCCTATTTTAGAAAATATATCCCAACACATCCCAAAACCCTTTGTCACAAGTACATGAGCAATTTCTAAGAATTTTACAATTTCTACAAAGCTTTTCCGAAATACAAGTGGACAAGGAAATTAAAATAATGTAATACAGTATGAGGGAGACTCTGTCAGCTGCGGATCGCCTCCGGATGATGCAGCTCGCCTAAGTCTCCAAATCCTCCACATCGCTATGAAAGTACCTGTGCAATAAAATGCACAACAAGTGTAGCATGAGTACAAAAACAACGTGTACTCAGTAAGTCGCCCGCCTAACCTCAGAGAGGTAGTGACGAGAGGTCGAATTAGACACTTACTAAGGGTCAATTTAGTATATTCAAGTGTGACACTAAGCATGATTATCATAGGCAATTTATTAAAATCAAGGATAAATATTATCAACTCCGTTCACATTTAACACTTTATATCTTCGTCATATTAATAAAAATTAATCTACATGGGTGATTTAATCAGCTAACAATTAATCAACGGGAAGGAACAACTTCTTCCAAAAGTTTTTAATAACTTTAAATCTCTGTCATTTCAATTGACAACTTAAAATTCCAGGCCAGTAATCAGGCAAAAATCATAGCAACTATGCAGTAAATATAATGCGCAAGAAATGCCGAGGGTCGAACGGCGCGGACCAACAATAATAAATTGTGCACTGTCGAGGGTCGAACGGCTCGAACCATAGATGCATCTATCTTCCCCGCTCGCGAATCGATCATGCGACGCGATTATACATAGAAATAATAAGGCTAGCCTGCTCGTGAATCATACCTGCGACTCAAGTGCTCATATGTACATATATCCACATAATAAATCCGTATTTTATCAAGAAAGCAGTTTTTCTCAGGAAAGTGGTAAAATTCTTCTTAAAGGAACATGAAATATAGATTTTAAATCTTTGTTTTGAAACTCATTTGCCAAGTTTAATGATATTCCATAATATAACCCTACCGGGTATACAATTATCCATAAAGGAATCAATTCTCTTTCTAGATGATTAAGAAAATGAACTCTAGTCTTCTGCAGATATTCAATTACGATTTCGATTATATTACCAGTTTAATATTACATGCAGGATCACAAGTACAACACATAAGGCATGCTAGTGGGTCCTAGACTACCCGGACATGGAATAATAGTAGCTACGCACGGACTCCCGTTACCTCGTGCGTACGTAGCCCCAGAAGATAGTAGCATCTACTTAATTAATTCACCTAGGGGGGAAATTCCTCCTCACAAAGTTAGAAGGGAGACTTATCTCGCTCCGAAATTCCATAACCGGCTTCCAAGCCCTTCCGACGAATCCAACAGACGCACAACGCCCCAAAACTATCCAAATAACGGCAAACCAATAAAAATATACTCTAATATTTGCAAAAATTCCAAATTATATAATTTACCAACCCTGCTTAGTGAAATGACCACAATGCCCTCGGGCCCACGTGCCCACATGCCCAGAATCCGAAATTTCTCGAAGATATATTCTACCCATAGCTTTACTAGTTCAAATATACAATTTACTCTACATTCCATGCTCAAATTCGTGGCTAAAAATCCAAATTACCATTTCTAGGTTTTCTTCAATATTTTCCAAAATTGTCCACAATTTTCATGTATAATTCCATGCAATAACCTTGTATTTAACTTAGAAACATGAAGGATTTACTTACCTTGTGATTCCTGACGGAAACCCTCTCTTGAAGCTCCTCCAAAATCGACCAAACCAAAGAAGAAATGAAGAAATTGCCAACAATTCTCGGTTTTAAAACATTCAGCCCAGGCCATTTTTTGCACCTGCGATCCATCACTCGCACCTGCGATTCCGCAGGTGCGACCAAACCTCCGCATCTGTGGCTTTCCTCAGCTCAAGCCAACTTCGCACCTGCGCCCCATAACCCGCATCTGCGACCTCGTAGGTGCGGAAATACCATCGCACCTGCGCTCCCAGCCGGACCATCAATTCTTCACACCTGCGGTTCCATAGCCGCACCTACAACCAAATCCTCGCAGGTGCGGTCACACCAGATGACAGCAAATTCCAGCCTTCTTCAAACTCTCAACTTGATCCGTTAACCACCCGAGGCCCCCGGGACCCCGTCCAATTATACCAGCCTATTCCAAAAAATAATGCGGACTTTCTCGAGGCTTCAAATCACATCAAACAACATCGAAAGCATGAATCGCACCCAGATCCGAACATTATGAACTTAGAAATTTCCAACTTCTACATCCGATGCCGAAACCTATCATATCACGTCCAATTGACCCCAAATTTGACACACAAGTCATATTCGACATTACGGACCTGCTCCAACTTCTGGAATCACATTCCAACCTTGATATCAAAACTTCCACTTCCGGCCGGATTTCTCAAAAACCTTAAAATTTCTATCTTTAGCCAAATGACTTCAAAATGACCTACGTACATCCAAATTCACTTCTGATCGCACTCCCAACTCCAGAATTACCATACGAAGCTATTCCCAGACTCAGAATCCCAAACGGACATCAACATCACCGAAATGCGCTTCAAGCCAAACTTAGGAAATTCCTTCAAAAATGCTAACTTCCATATTATACGCCAAAATGATCCCGGGTTATCCAAAACCCAATCCGGACATACGCCCAAGTCCAAAATCATCATACGAACTTGCTGGAACCTTCAAATCCTGATTCGGAGGTCGTTTACTCAAAATTCCAATCTTAGTTGGTTCTTCCAACTTAAGGCTTCTGAATGAGAATTTCCTTTCCAAATCAACTCTAAACTTTCCGAAATTCAATTCCGACCACACCTACAAGTCATAATACCTGAAATGGAGCTACTCACGGCCTCAAACTGATAAACGACGCGCTAGAGCTCAAAACAACCGGTCGGGTTGTTATATGTGATCCATATTATTATAAACCTAGGATACCCTTTATATGCTTAGATCATAATCCTTTCAAAATCTAACCTTCTTTACGATTTTCAAACATCTGCATGCTTAAGACTTAAACCCCCTCTTATTTGAGCCTTTATTTGTTTGTTAAGCCGTACAAATTCACAAAAGCTGTTTGGTCGGGAACCATACTTGTGGATCATGAGGGGTGCCTAACACCTTCCCCTTAGGATAATTTCAAGCCCTTACCCTATCTCTGGTTAACAATGTAGTTTTAAATGAACTCCTTTGGTGTCCTAACGCAGCTTTAAAAAATCTTTAGGTGACGAATCTCAAAACACAAACCCCTTTCCTAAAAGGAAAGAGTTGCCCCAACCGAATGTCATAAACCCGATCTCCGCGAGGAAAGAGGGGGCGCGGCAAAATATTCATTTACACATAACCTACATTTGAATACATCAGCACACAAAATACATTTGTGCATATTCAGATCCATTCAATGAGCATAACTTTATAACTATACAGCAAACGTCGTTCACTTTGACTATAGTTTCAATTTTTAGATTGTTTACAATGACATACAACCAAGCGATGCAGAGCTTGTTATTATTCAGATTCCTCTGGGAGGCGTTGAGGTAGAGAAAATTCCTACTGCTACTCATTCAGACAAGTATGCAGATGATTCAGATGAATTTAGTCCTACACCACATCTTCAGCCTAAGAAGAAATATGATGCAAGGATTGGACCTTCTTCATCACCGCCCCACAAGAAGCGAAAATACCAGATTATAGATTCCTCAGAGGCAGAGACTCAACCCAAGACTCCTCATGCTGATATATCTGAAATAAATCAAACTGTATTGCATGATAAGACGCCAGGATATTCTAAAGCAGACGAAGTATCTTCTTTGAGGAATGATCTAAAGTCATTCAAAGAATATGTGAGTTCATTATGCCAATAGGGGGCATTTCAGTTTGGAAATCAACATTCATATATTTTTCCCACACCTATATAATTTTTGCTTATTGATTAGGTGATGGGAGAGTTCACGTCTCTAAGAACATTGATCAATGAAAACTTTAAGCTGCTTTCTGACCAGATTAAATCCAATCAGCCAACGAAAATAGTATATCAGAGAAAGAAAAACACAGGGAGGCGTGATGATGGTATTCAAATGTCATCTGATGCCAAAGTCCAAGATAATCCCAAAGGCAAAACAAAGAGTGATATAGCTGTGGGAGCTAATGCAGAGGTTAATATTTTTTAAACTCTTTTAGTATATGTTTATATAAACATAAACAGAATATGTGTTTCTGCTATTATTCAGATTAATCATCTATACAACATGTATGTATGTGTGTATATATATATATACCACTTTGGTTATACATAAGTATTCAGGATTATATAAATACACATACAAACTGAAACATGTATGCAGTTGTATTTTATATGTATTCTAAATGAAATTTTGATCCTTGGATATTGTATGTTGATGTATATAGATGTATTCCAACATTATTTACATGTATTTAAGCTTGGATTCTAAATACAATGTACTTATGTATCATACATATAAACATGTTTAGTCTTTAGATGTATTTTGATTTATTCAAAACATGTAATATATTATCTTTTTAGAAACTTTGTTATACATTCACATACATATGTATACGTCAACATAATACAGATGTTACTCCTGTTTCTGGTGAAGTAAGAGTTGAGGGTAATACTACATCTGAGGTGCTGTGTAGCATACAACCTATATGCTACGAGGGTGAATCCAAAGAAGTACATGTATCACAATTTGAATTGGCAGACAAGTTTTTTCCAAGTCAAATTCCAGAAACTAGAATTGTGATACATCCTGCAGAAAAAAATGATGCAGATGCAAACCCGTTTCCCTCTCATAGGAATCAGTGTCCAAGTAGATGGTATTCTTTGCCTTACGAGTCAAACTTCGACTCCGTAGGTTAGTAAATCCTTTAAAAATATAATGTATTATAAAGTTATGATCTTTTCCCCATGGTATCTATTATTAAATGTCTCTATTAATACTTTAATGAACAATAGGTACCTCTGTTAAGATGACCCCCATATTTGACAAAAAACCACCCCTTTGAAGATGATTTGATATCGGGGCCACATCCTACATTAGTCATTCAGGAGTACGAGAAATGGGTTCGCGAAGGTCTTCTCGCTAAACATAATCAAAAGTAAGTTTTTTGTCCAGTATGTCTACTATATATTTACATCCACTTTCAAAAATAGATATAATATTTATTTAAAAATTATTGTAGAAGTGATTTGGAAGACCATTACAAGAAGAACAAGTCAGCACTGCATATACTGTTGGATTTTGGAGTCGATCAAGTCACTTCAAAAAATTGGTTTTACCTTCTATATTTTGACGGTAAATTATGGAATGACAATGTAAGATATACCACTCCCAAATTCAGTATATTGCATTTTGCATATGTATGATTTGTCAAAGTATATATTTCATAGTTTGAGAACTCATACATATTTTGTATGCATTGTATTTTTATATAGTTGATGTGGTATGTAATTAGTTGCTTTATATGAGTTATGTTTTGTTCCATGTTGCTGATAATACAAATCTGATGCCTGGGCCAATCCAATGAGTTATGGGTTTTTTTTGTGTATTTAACTGTATTCAGGTTTATGATTATTTATTCATGTATAATCTTGTTATAAGTAGTATGTTTTCTTTATTATATTCTCAATTGTACGACATGATATAGACCAGTATGTTTCATTATCAATATGTATATAGTTACTAGAATGTATTTAGCTGTATTCGTAATCAAATACATACATGTATTCATCAGTTGATATTTCTAAATACAATTTTTTATATTCGGTATGTTTTACTGATTTCATTCAACGTACTGACGCTATGTAATCAATTTTATATGTAGCATATTGATGTCATATTTTACTACTTGAGAAAGAAGGGCAAGTACAACTAATTAACCAACTTCAGTTATACAACTGTTGATTGTATTTTCAAGACAAGAATCGCTGAAATATTCGACAGGTATACTGATACGGATAGTAATGCAAATGCATCCAAAGAAGAGGATGTGGTTTGTGAGTACATAAGGGGATAAGAATTACGAGCTAATGTGTAGTGGCATACTATTGACAATGTCTTGATACTAGTCAGCTTGAAGGACAAACTTCATTGGATATTGGCCGTTGTATCTGTAACGACCCGGTCGGTTGTTACGTAGAATCTGCATTTATATTTACTGTTATTGCCTCATCATAGCTTAGTTAAACTGTTCTTGATGTATTAGAGTTGGTAGGCTCGAAATCGGAATAATTACAATGAGAATTTAGTCACTTAGTCTTTAAAAAAAAATAGCCTTAGAGTTGGAAAAGTCAACTGAGGTTGACTTATTGGTAAACAACCTCGGAATGCGGTTTTTATGGCTTGGATGGCCTTTTTAGGTGATTTGGGACTTAGGAGTGTGTTCAGAATATTTTTGTGATGTCCGGTGTAGAATTATGCTTGAATTGGCGAAAGTTAGTTTTTGGTGATTTTCGGTCGGCAGTGGAAAATAGGCTATCGGGGTTGGAATGAAATTTCGGAGTTGATGCAGATTTGTAATGTCATTTTGGATATTTCTGCAAAATTTCAAGTCAATCGGAGTTGTTTTGGATAGTTTCAGCATCGTTGGTGGATTTTAGAAATTTCAAAGTTCTTAAGCTTGAATCCGATGTTATTTTGGTGATTTGATGTTGTTTTTAGTGTTTTGAGAGTGCACATAAGTTTGAATGATCAGTTATGATGTGTTGGTAAATTTGGTTGGGGTCCCGAGGGGCTCGGGATTGCTTTCGGGTGGTTAACGGACATTTTCCGGCCTTAGAGAATCTGCTGTTTTGCTGGTGTAAGTGCAGCAACACATTGTTCTATACGATCACGAGGAATGGTCCGCGATTGCGTAGAGTAACCTGGAGCCCGGTCATTTTTGTTAATTTCAATCGTGTGAGAAGATGTGCGATCGCGAAGGTATGTAGTGTTGGTCAGTGCGATCGCGTAGGGTTAGTCAGGCGCGTGGGGAGCGGGGTCAAATGTTCTTCGCGATCGCGTGTGTTGGGTTGCGATCGCATGGGTTGAGGTTCTATTGAATCGCGATCGCGTGGCTTGTGCTGCAATTGCGTAGGGTCTTTGGAGGGCCTGGGGGATTTGTTCTTCGCGATCGCGTGAGTACTTCCGCGATCGCAGTAAAGGAAGGACTAGGCAGTATTTAAATAAACCCTCCGCGACCATTAGACCTTTTAACACCATTTTTGAACGGGAAAAGAGCTTGGAGGCGATTTTGAAGAGGGGAAATCAGTGTTCTTCGTTGGGGTGAGTATTTTTGGACCCTAAAACCTGATTATAGGTGATTAAGGAGCATAATATCAATGTTAAATTCATGAAAATCAGTAGAAAAGGTGGAGTTAGGGATTTAGATTATGAGACCTTTAGGGGTCGATTTGAGGGGTCAAACGAACTCCGATTTTAGCGTTTTTTATATGTACGAACTTGTGAGACGATGAAGAACATTTTGGTATAAAATTTGTCGCATTTCGAGACACGGGCCTGGGGGTTGGGTTTTGGCTAATTTCGGGTTTTGAGCTAAATTTGGTACTTTTCAATTGGAATTCATTTCTTAAGCATAATTTGATGATAAAAATCTGAACTTGGTAGATTTGGAGCACTCGGAGGCCAAATTTAGAGGTAAAGGCACTGCGGATTAGTATTTTAGCCGGTTTTGAGGTAAGTAACGTTTCCAAACTTGGATCTTAGGGTTCGAAACCCCGAGCTAAATGATTTATGACTATAATTGAGGTGACGCATATTCCAAGTGACGGGCGTGCGTGTAACGACCCGACCGGTCATTTTGAGCTCTAGCACGTCGTTCAATGGTTTGAAGTCGTGAGCAACTCCATTTCAAGTATTATGACTCGTAGGCATGGTCGGAGTTGAATTTCGGGAAGTTTAGAGTTAATTTAGAAAGAAAATTCTCATTTCAGAAGCCTTAAGTTGGAGAAATCAACTAAGATTGGAATTTTAAGTAAACGACCTCCAAATCTGGATTTGAAGGTTCCTGCAGGTTCGTATGATGATTTCGGACTTAGGAGTATGTCCGGATCGAGTTTTGGATAACCAGGGAGTGTTTCGGCGCATATTGTGGAAGTCAGCAATTTGAAGAAATTTCCTAAGTTTGGGCTGTAAGGAATTTCAGTGTTATTGATGTCCGTTTGGGATTCCAAGCCTGGGAATAGCTTCGTATGGTGATTCTGGAGTTGGGAGCGCGATCGGAAGTGAATTCGGATGTCCGTTGGTTATTGTGAAGTCATTTGGCTAAAAATAGAAATTTGAACGTTTTTGAGAAATCCGACCGGAAGTGGAAATTTGATATCGGGGTCGGAATGCAATTCCGGAAGTTGGAGCAGGTCCGTAATGTCAAATATGACTTGCGTGCAAAATTTGGGGTCAATTGGACGTGATTTGATAGGTTTCGGCATCAGATGTAGAAGTTGGAAATTTCGTAGTTCATAAAGTTTGAGTTTGAGTGTGATTCGTGATTTCGGCGTTGTTTGATGTGATCTGAGGTCTCGAGCAAGTACGTGGGATGTTATGGGACTGAGTCGTGTGATTGGATGGGGTCCCAAGGGCCTCGGTTGGATTCCGGGTGGTTAACAAATCAAATTTGAAGTTGGACTGGAGCTGCTGGTGTCTGGTGTGAACGCACCTGCGAGGATTTGGCCGCAGGTGCGGCTTTGGCACCGCAGGAGCGAGAGTGGGCTGGCTTGGATGGGATCGCATGTGCGATGGGATTTTTGCACCTGCGAAGGTGCAGGTGTGGGCAATGGGTCGCAGGTGCGGATCCAGCTGGAGGAGAAGGAAGCCGCAGGTGTGGGTTCTTGGGCACACCTGCGGAAGCGCAGGTGCGAGGACTGGATTGCAGGTGCGATAATCGGCCTGGGAAAAATGTTTTAAAACAAGGATCTTGGTTCATTTTCTCATTTTTCTCATGGCTTAGGAAATTTTAGGAGAGCTTCAACAGGGGAATTTAATCATCAATGTCAAGGTAAGTTATTCCCACTCATCTCAAGTTAAATGCAAGCCATATGCATGGATTAAAACATGAAAATTGTGGAAAAATTGGGAAATTATATAATTTGAATTGTTGCAATTATTAGAGTATATTTTTCATTGGTGTGTCGTTGTTTGGATAGTTTTGGGACGTTATGCGTCCATTGAAGTCGTCGGAAAGGGCTTGGAAGCCGGTTATGGAACTTCGGAGCGAGGTAAGTCTCCTTTCTAACTTTGTGAGGAGGAATTGTCCCCCTAGGTGAACTAATTAAATATGTGATATTATCTTCGAGGGCTACGTACACACGAGGTGACGGGAGTCCGCGCGTAGCTACTAATATGCTTATGTTCGGGTAGTCTAGGACCCGCAAGCATGCCTTAGTTGTTGTACTTGTGATCTTGCCAGTAATATTGGACCGCTAATATAATCGAAATAGTAAATTGAATCCCTAAGAAGACTATAGTTCATTTTCTTAATCACCTAGAAAGAGAATTGATTCCTCTGTGGATAATTGTGTTTCTGATAAGGTTATATTATTGAATATTATTAAACTTGGCAAATGAGTTTCAAAACAAAGATTTAAATGCAAATTTTTCATGTTCCTTTAAGAAGAATTTTATCATTCTCTTGAGAAGTTGTTTTCTTGATAAAAAATGTGGATTTATTATGTGAATACGTGTACATATGAGCACCTGAGTCGCAGGTATGATTCGCGAGCAGGCTAGCCTTATTATTATTATTATGTTGACCACGTCGCATGATCGATCCGTGAGCGAGCAAAATAGATGCATCTATGGTTCGAGCCGTTCGACCCTTCGGCAGTGCATAATTTACTATTATTGGTCCGCGTCGTTCGACCCTCGGCATTGCTTGCGCATGATATTTACTGCGTATTTGCCGTGATTTTACTTGATTACTGACCTGGAAATCTTAAGTTGTCGACTGAAATGACAGAGATTTAAAGTTATTAAAATTTTGGAAGAAGTTTTTCTTTCCCGTTGATTATTTGTTAAATTATTAAATCATGCATGTTTGATTATTTGTTAATAAAATGATGAAGACTTAAAATGTTAAATGTGGAAGGGTTGACATTAACTATTCCTAATCTTAATAAATTGTCTATGACATTCATGCTTAGTGTCTCACTTGAATATACTAAATTGACCTCTAGCAAGTGTCTAATTCGACCTCTCGTCACTACCTCTCTGAGGTTAGGCGGGCGAGTTACTGAGTATAAGTTGTTTTCGTACTCATGCTATACTTGCTTTGCATTTTTATTTCACAGGTTCTTTCACAGCGATGTGGCTGGTTTGGAGACTTAGGCGAGCTGTATCATCCGGAGGCGATCCGCAGCTGACAGAGTCTCCCTCGTATTGTATTCATTTTTTTAAAATTCCATTTGTTTAATTTGTATCTCTGACAAGCTTTGTAATGATTGTGTAAATTCTTAGAAATTGCTCATGCACTTGTGACACCGGGTTCTGGGATATGTGTATGGGATGTATTTTATAAAAATGGAATATTAAACTGTCGTATTTACCTTACGGATTTTTGTTTAGTTATTACGTAATAAGTTAAAGGTAATGATTTCAAAAATGTTAAAACAGGAATTTATTTCAACTAATTAATGATTGGCTTGCCTGACGATGGTGTCCGGCGCCATCACGACTTTAATAGATTTTGGGTCATGACAACATGGTATCAGAGCACTAGGTTCCCTTAGGTCTCACGAGTTATGAGCAAGTCTAGTAGAGTCTTGCAGATCGGTACAGAGACATCTGTACTTATTTTCGAGAGGCTACAGGGCTGTTAGGAGTACTTCCCTTCTTGATTCTTCATCGTGTGATTTGATTCCTCTGTGGATTATGCCTACATTTCATCCTACTCAATCTTACGCGTCGCGAAGCGCTTGCTATGAGTCAGGAATTTGAGGAATGAAAATGGTGCTACAGATATGATGCGAGATGTTTTCCATGTGTAATTGGTTGGGGCTATTCTTATGGCCCTGCGGAAGGATAACATGTTGTTTCAGCTCAGTAGCTGTGTTTCTGAGAGCCTTGAGGTTATGCTCAGGTTGTGATGATGTTTACGATTTGGTTATCGCACGATGTCAATGTGGTGATCGAATGTTTGCCCATATGTTGGGGGTGGCGAATGGCTTGAAGGGAGGTCTTCTCAGGGCGTGATTTCGAGATTTCAGCATTTTAGTTCCGACAGAGGAAAGGCAATTGGATTATGAATGGTCCGGTTGGGGTTGATAAAGTAGTAAGACTTGGTGTTTTCAAGTAAGGTGGATTATTCGGCTGTGATGTGTTATCATCGTCCTTGATCGAATGGAATGTATTAAGTCTGTCGGTGCTATGGTATCTTCGCTTGCATTGGGTCAGAGTGTTGTGAAGTAGTATTGAAGAAGCGGTTGTCAGGGACCATGAGGCGCGGTGGTTCAGTACTAGATAAGTGTTGATAATGAAGGCAACTCGAGATAG
Organism: Nicotiana knightiana; assembly: GCA_005239525.1. NCBI lineage: Eukaryota > Viridiplantae > Streptophyta > Magnoliopsida > Solanales > Solanaceae > Nicotiana > Nicotiana knightiana. The sequence continues at coordinate 74,806 of ML407290.1, read as the reverse complement.
ATGATCTTCAGAGAGTTTGAAGTCGTGGAGAACTGCTGGAGTAAGAACTACAGAGAATGATATTGAATTGAGGCAGAAATTGGGCAACATACGATGAAGGAAGACATGTGAGAAGTGTCAGGCGACAACTAAATTTCTAAAAGGCCAGGCGTAAGGAAAACAGGTTAGGTAGTGCTTAAAGGAATGATATTAACAAGGGGAGAGTGGCAGCGTAGCACATGAGCTTAGTGGTAAGACAACTGCCTATCTTGAGAGAAAATTTGAGGGTTTTAGTGGACGGTGATTGGGTCCACGAGCTTAAGTTGAAATATGGGTTATTTCGGCGGAAGGTTGGATACAACATGGAGGAGTTGTTAGGAATGAAGGAGGACGCAATGTGGCGGCGAATTTAAAGATGTTGTAGTGCATTCAGTAGATGTCCATGGGGAGTGGACGGACCAGTGAAGTTGGTGAATGAGAGAAGGCTTAGGATGGGGTATTGATGTTGCAGAGAGTGTGCACTTCAGCGTCGTTGGAAGGTGTTAGTTCGTTATTTCCACAAGGGGGATATCTCCTGTGAGTAGGTTAGTGGTTGCATGGTTGGCAATTCTCTGCGAGGGATTCTAGTGGCTATTCGGTAGGAGTCAGAATGTGTGAATGATGCTAGGGAATTTGAGTATTTAGGGAGTGCTAACAAGAGAATTCGGAAGAATTGGACGGATTGGTTAAGCAAAATCATGCTAACAAAAGAGAAAGGATCTGAGCAGGGTCTAGAGTGGTGCAAGGAGTATCTTCGGGCTAAGTGGGGGAGTCCCATCACCTGCAATTGGGTTGCAGGGTTTCGTTTTCACGGGGTTGTGGATTGTCGGCATAATGGCAAGTTATTACAACTAAGTGAAAGGATAAAAATGGTGAATTGTGCGTGGGATTTGATGAATGTGTGCAAAAGTTGGCCCGTCGGACCAGGGTTAGGCTTTGAAAGATTCAGAATTTATGCTTAAGGCATAGGCGAGTTGTAAGGGTAGTGACTCAGTCATGTACTTCATTGAGAGGATGCTCATGTGCTAGAAGAGCCTTGGAGTTGATTGTATTCGGGGCCAGTAAGAGTGGGTGACTCTCAATATTGGTCCTAATAAATTCGAAAGTTGAAAATGGCAGCATTTAAGGGTTTCAGGCAGCAGTATGATTAAGACTCAAGCTTTTGCAGTATAAATCCTGAGAAAGGAAAAATTGTTGGAGTGCTCCATATTATTTTCAGCGTGCAGGTAAGTATTGGAGGAGTGGGAGAAATAAACTTCGGGTTGTAGAAAGATTATCAGGAGGGTATGAGATGGGTTGCGGGATTTAGGCAACATGGTCTCGTGAATCAAGGTCACTCGCGATGAGTGAGGGTTGAGTTGCTATGAGTTGAAGGAAGTTACTATTATTCCTGAGGGAATCGAAGATGATTAAAAGAAGATAGATTGATTAGCATGGTTGAAATGGCACATGTGCGGCAGTGAATCAGTTTCGTCAGTGTGATTGAGTTATGCATGTGGTTTGCACAATGTGCGCGAGGTTTGATGGCCGCCGTAACAGATTTGATTTGGGAGCATTCGAGTTCTATGGCATGTCAGGTGTAGGCGGATCCCGGAAGGCTTTTGGTGGTTCAGACCACTACTTAAGGATTTGCATGTTGGGTGATTGTGAGAATTCACTTGAGTGTTGTTATTGTCCTATTGAATTGAGGTAAGTAAGAGGTTTTTATATGATGAAGTGTTCACCCTATTAGTGGTTCAGAAGTGATCATGGAATTCTTGCGCTATCTCATATTGGCATGTTAGGTGCGGTAAGCAGTATGTAACTGGAAGTGAGGAATCGAGATTGCGGTTCAGTGTTAACAAGGATGTCATGGGCTCGGATGAGCAAGAAAAGTGATTTGAAAGTTCAGAGTAAGCTGGTGTTATCTTCAGTGTCACCTGAGATCGATATTCGGTGAAAGAGGCTTTGTACCCTGGTTATGGTTTCTTGATTTGTTTTACAGCGTTAGCGTGGCCAGTGGTGGATGTGCATATTGCTACCTTGTGTGGAAGGTCGTGGGAGCGTGACCACGGGAAGATTGTATGAGTGTGACATGTAGTCACTTAATGGGTTGAAGATTTGGACTGAGTATAAAGAAGTGTAATATTGCTTATTTGAGAAATTATGCCTGGAATGTGTTTGGTTCATTTGGTTAGGGATTGTGGGGTGTTTTTCCCGGCTATGATGGTTGTTCTCGCGTATTATGAGAGGAAGTGAGTTAATATGGACCCAGGTAAGGCTATCAGCCTGTTTCATTGCAAGCAGAATCGGCTTAAAGTGTATGAATGGATTTGAACAAGATTGTGGGCTTCATGTGAGGAAGATGTGTTCATTTCAGTATAGCGCTCCTCAAGGAGGGGTGTTGGAATATCAGGTGATTGTTCCGTCTTCGTCAAATTCATGTGATATTATGATTGTGCCGTGTGAGTTGTGAAATGACTTGATAATTCCTATGTGTTAAGATTCAGTGTAGTGATGGTGTTATGTGAGTAGGAGGGCTCTTGAGATTTCAGAGTATATATATATATATCGCACCTCAGTTGTGCTTAAGTTTTGTAGCATATGGCTTTATCAGTCTCCCCAGGATGGTATTATGCACTTAGCGTGCTTGTGACCGATATTCGGTAATTTGTAAAAGTGAGCGATTCAGCTCCGTGTATCTTCTTATGTAAATTTTAGGTGTGGGTTGGGTGGCACGTCGCCACGGGTATGTTATTTGGATCGGGTTGCACGCCGCAACAGTGTGATGATGAGTTAGGTTCCTATATTTATTTTCTTGTGTTTTACTTGCTATTTTCTTAGAAAGTTCATATTAGTTGCGTGAGTCGAGTAGTCCCTTCTTGAGTCATTTCCTTTATGCATCATGTTCGGGTTATGGCCTATTGGCGCGTTGTGGCATCATGTGAGACTGTTGGTCATGTTTGGGGTGAATTGTTGTCTGAGCAGTTCATACTAGGTGAGACGAGATTATTGGATCAGGGATCAGTGCGATAAGATTATGTGAAATACATTAAAGGACAGTTACCCTTATTGGTTTGTAATGAGGTGATGGTTCTAGTCAAGAGGAGATATTCAATGATTTATTAACTCGGCAGTTGATTATGAATTTCTACACACTTCCTCTGTTGTGATGGTATTGTCAGCATTATATCAAGATGTATGTATATATATTGTAAGGTGCATTGGGAGCATCAGATTCGTGAAATCTTGGTTATTAAGGTGCAGAGAGTGTCATTATGGTCAGATGATGAATTATGCAGTGCATGGTGCTAATTCAACAAAGGTATACTGTCGTGTTCTGAGCTTATTATATGGATAAAAGAAGAAATCTTCAGATTTGATCAAGCTAATGTACTCAACTGAGTTGTGGTAGCACGGGAAGGTGTGCGAGGTGTTATATAGTGATTTCATACAACTCCAGAGCAGTTCTTGGCACGTTCGAGGATGAACGTCTGTTTAAGTAGGGAGAATGTAACGACCCGACCGGTCATTTTGAGCTCTAGTGCGTCGCTCAACAGTTTGAAGTCATGAGCAGCTCCATTTCAGGTATTATGACTCGTAGGCATGATCAGAGTTGAATTTCGGGAAGTTTAGAGTTAATTTGGAAAGAAAATTCTCATTTCAGAAGCCTTAAGTTGGAGAAATCAATAAAGATTGGAATTTTGAGTAAACGACCTTCGAATCTGGATTTGAAGGTACCTGCAGATTCGTATGATGATTTTAGACTTGGGCGTATGTTCGGATCGGGTTTTGTATAACCCGGGAGCGTTTCGACGCATATTGTGGAAGTCAGCATTTTGAAGAAATTTCCTAAGTTTGGGTTGTAAGGCATTTCAGTGTTATTGATGTCCGTTTGGGATTCCGAGCCTAGGAATAGCTTTGTATGGTGATTCTGGAGTTGGGAGCGCGATCGGAAGTGAATTCGGATGTCCGTAGGTTATTGTGAAGTCATTTGGCTAAAGATAGAAATTTGAAGGTTTTTGAGAAATCCGACCGGAAGTGGAAATTTGATATCGGGGTCGGAATGTGATTCTAGAAGTTGGAGCAGGTTCGTAATGTCAAATATGACTTGCGTGCAAAATTTGGGGTCAATCGGACGTGATTTGATAGGTTTCGGCATCGGATGTAGAAGTTGGAAATTTCAAAGTTCATAAAGTTTGAGTTTGAGTGTGATTCGTGATTTCGGCGATGTTTGATGTGATTTTAGGCCTCGAGCAAGTCTGTGGGATGTTATGGGACTGAGTCGTGTGATTGGACGGGGATGTTGTGGTTAACGGATAATATTTGAAGTTGGAAGAGGAGCTGGAGCTGCTGGTGTCTGGTGTGACCGCACCTGCGAGGATTTGGCCGCAGGTGCGGAGCCGCAGGTGCGAGAGTGGGCTGGCTTAGCTGGGATCGCAGGTGCGATGGAATTTCCGCACCTGCGAAGGCGCAGATGCGGGCAATGGGTTGCAGGTGCGGATCCAACTGGAGGAGAATGAAGCCGTAGGTGCGGGCTATTGGGCGCACCTACGGAAGCGCAGGTGTGAGGACTGGATCGCAGGTGCGAAAATCGGTCTGGGAAGAATGTTTTAAAACAAGGATCTTGGTTCATTTTCTCATTTTTCTCATGGCTTAGGCGATTTTAGGAGAGCTTCAAGAGGAGAATTTCATCATTAATGTAAAGGTAAGTTATTCCCACTCATCTCAAGTTAAATACAAGGCATATGCATGGATTAAAACATGAAAAATTGTGGAAAAATTTGGAAATTTTGAAGAAAAAAAACCTAGAAATGGTATTTTGGATTTCTATCACGAATTTGAGCATGGAATTTAGAGTAAATTGTATATTTGAACTAGTAAATCTATGGGTTGAATATATCCTCGAGAAAATTCGAATTCCGGGCACGTGGGCCCGAGGGCATTTTGGTCAATTCACTGAGCGAAGTTGGGAAATTATATAATTTGAATTGTTGCAATTCTTAGAGTATATTTTTCATTGGTGTGTCGTTGTTTGGATAGTTTTAGGACGTTGTGCATCCATTGGAGTCGTCGGAAAGGGCTTGGAAGCCGGTTATGGAACTTCGGAGCGAGGTAAGTCTCCTTTCTTACTTTGTGAGGGGGAATACTCCCCCTAGTTGAACTAATTAAATATGTGCTATTATCTTCGGGGGCTACGTATGCACGAGGTGACGGGAGTCCGCGCGTAGCTACTAATATGCTTATGTTTGGGTAGTCTAGGACCCACAAGGATGCCTTACTTGTTGTACTTGTGATCTTGCCAGTATTATTGGACCGCTAATATAATCGAAATAGTAAATTGAATCCCTAAGAAGACTAGAGTTCATTTTCTTAATCAACTCGAAAGAGAATTGATTCCTCTGTGGATAATTGTGTTCCTGATAATGTTATATTATTGAATATTATTAAACTTGTCAAATGAGTTTCAAAACAAAGATTTAAATGCAAATTTTTCGTGTTCCTTTAAGAATAATTTTATCATTCTCTTGAGAGGCTGTTTTCTTGATAAAAAATGTGGATTTATTATGTGAATACGTGTACATATGAGCACCTGAGTCGCATGTATGATTCGCGAGCAGGCTAGCCTTATTATTATTATGTTGACCGCGTCGCATGATTGATCCGCGAGCGGGGAAAATAGATGCATCTATGGTTCAAGCCGTTCGACCCTTTGGCAGTACACAGTTTATTATTGTTGGTCCGCGCCGTTCGACCCTCGGCATTGCTTGCACATGATATTTATAGCGTATTTGTTGTGATTTTACCTGATTACTGGCCTAGAAATCGTAAGTTGTCGACCGAAATGACAGAGATTTAAAACTATTAAAATTTTGGAAGAAGTTGTTCTTTCCCGTTGATTATTTGTTAAATGATTAAATCATCCATGTTTGATTATTTGTTAATAAAATGACGAAGACTTGAAGTGTTAAATGTGGAAGGGTTGACATTAATTATTCCTGACCTTAATAAATTGTCTATGATATTCATGCTTAGTGTCTCACTTGAATATACTAAATTGACCTCTAGCAAGTGTCTAATTCTACCTCTCGTCACTACCTCTCTGAGGTTAGGCGGGCGACTTAGTGAGTACACGTTGTTTTCGTACTCATGCTACACTTCCTGTGCATTTTTATTGCACATGTACTTTTACAGCGATGTGGCTGGTTTGGAGACTTAGGCGAGCTGTATCATCCGGAGGCGATCCGCAGCTGAAAGAGTCTCCCTCGTATTGTATTCATTTTGTTTTAAATTCCATTTGTCCAATTTGTATCTCGGACAAGCTTTGTAATGATTGTATAAATTCTTAGAAATTGCTAATGCACTTGTGACATCAGGTTCTGGGATGTGTATGGGATGTATTTTATAAAAATGGAATATTAAACTGTCGTATTTACCTAACAGATTTTTGTTTAGTTATTACGTAATAAGTTAAAGGTAATGATTTCAAAAATGTTAAAACAAGAATTTATTTCAACTAATTAATGATTGGCTTGCCTGACGATGGTGTCCGGCGCTATCACGACCTTAACAGATTTTGGGTCGTGACAGTGCGGGCGTGCACCGAGTATTTGTGGCCTGGCTTTTCCCATGGCACTGCTTAGTGGTTATTCCCTGATGATATCAGTGCTTCTGTTAATGTGGTATTTTCGAACCTGTTAGGAATCATGTTAAGTATAAATGCTTGGCTTCACGCCGAAAATGCTGAGACCCGAGTGGTCGTATATTACTGTTTCATTTTGTGATTATTTGATTTCATATACTCAGTCCTGTTATAGCATATCACTTCATATCTCAGTCTCAGTATTGTTAATTATATGCATACGTATCATTCTTTCGGGCTGATGGACGCATCTGTGATCCAAGTGAGTGAGGCCGAGAGCCTGTTATTGAGACAGTTATGAGATCGTACTGCACACCACAGCGATATTAAATCATGCCTTCGTTGGCTTGATATGGAGCTTGGGCCACTAGGGCCCCTCCGGAGTCTTTACACCCCCAGTGAGCGCATTGATGATGAGGGATGGATCTTCCCTGGGCATGGATATTGTCCGAAGCTGATGTTATGTGAGGGATGGATCTTCCCTGGACATGGATATTGTTCGAGTGTTGTATTCCGGAGATGGATCTTCTCCGTGGGGGCTGGACTGGCCTTTTTCCTCAGTACGAAGTGACTACGGTCACCAGTGTTTATGCATATTCCGGGATGGAGCTTCCCTGGGCCCGAGAGCCATATATAGTACTGAATGGACTTTTGTGGGAGAGTTGTGAGCACTATGTACATTTTCACACTGTGACATGTTGGCATGTAGAACATATGGAGGTATATCTAGCATATTCTGTTGTTATTTTCTGATAAACTGTGAACATGCCTAAATTTTGTACGCTGATGACTTAATTATTTAGGTTTAGTCCGTCACTACCTCTCAACCCATAGTTTGGGTTCGTTACATCTGAGTTGGTGTACTGACGTTACCTCCTTCACCTTGTATGTAGATCCAGGTACACCGGGACCCAGTAGTGGATATTGAGCAGCTGTCAGGATTTCATTGGAGTTGTCGAGGTTGCAGCTGGCGATCGCGACCTCGTCTTCTCTTCCTTATTCCATCCGTTGCACTTATTTTGAGACTATGTTGTCTATTTCTTCATTTCTTTATTTTATAATATAGTAGCTCATGACTGAGTGACACCGGATCCGGGGTTGGAAATTTTAAATTTCTGTTTAAAAATATTATTTTTAAAACTTCAGACTCTTAGTATTATCAATTATTTTGTTTAAAATTGTATTTTATTGGAAATTGAATTTAGCTTAGAAACAAAGGGGCGGCTTTCCTTGTTCCATGACAGGCACCATCACGACCCCGAAATCGGGTCGTGACTAGATGGTATTAGAGAGCTAGGTTAAATAGGTCTCACCAGTCATGAGCAGGGTTAGTAGTGTCTTGCGGATCGGTACAGAGACGTCTGTACTTATCTTCGAGAGGCTGCAGAACCTTTAGGAAATATTTCACATTCTTGAACTCTTCGTGCGAATCCATTGATTCAACCTGAAGCGTAATTCTTTGAACTCCTTTAATGTATTCAAACACACACATGATCGCTTGGTATCAGCTGTGCATCGATGGCTTGTGACTTCCATGAATGGGATGTGATTTTAGCATGTTTGGGGCAAGTCTGGAGGACTTGAGGCCGAATTTTTGTCTATGGCTTGAGTGCCGAGATTTCGTTTGTGTGAGCACATGTATTTGGGGACTTATATGTCCGTTGGTGTTCTTATTGATGAGAGTTGGTGACTAGATGACTATGTGGTGAGTGTGATTTGAGGGTGAGATGTGTTTATATTTCTTGATTGTGACAAAAAGGGATTGGCTAGATATGTAGCGAGAACCGTTGAGTGTTTGAATTTTGTCTGGAGATGATTTGGGATGTTTAATGGTTTGAGTTATGCATGAGCTTATGAAGGATTTAGTTGAACCCCACTCCGGTATCGTGGCAGTGATACCGTATGGGCATTGAGAATTACTGTTTGTTTTGATCTATGGCTTTGATCCAAGTGGGGGAGTCTGCTAATGATTAGTTGGTTGCCCGATGATGTGCTGTATTGGTTTCAATTTGGGGTATACTGGTGGAGCAGTTATGACCTGCAGAGGTGGAGTTGAGAATGACTCAAGTAATGGAAAATTTTTGGATACAAGTTGGATTATACTCTATGGGGATATGAGTCTTATTGCATGATTGAGTTGTTATTTGTAAAGGAAGTAGTGTGCGTAAAGTAGGAGTTTGATTGGTTGCCTAGGGGTGTGGGTTACTCCCTTGGGTGTTGGTGTGGTAATAGGGTACAAGTCGTTCGATTTGCTTGAACAGTTTAACTGAGATTTACATTGGAAGGTGTCAAGGTTTGTGACATTTCTATATCGTTACAGATCTTACATTGCGGTATCATGAAAGGGGAAGAATGGTTTAAATTCATAGGAAGTCTCTTTAGAGTAAGTATTGAGATGTGATACAATTGGGGCACCTAAGAAATGTTCAGCGGCTTATGAGCCTCAGGGCGATGTGGTTCAGTGCTAGGCTCTTGTGTGGGGAGTCTAGGTTGAAAATTGCAGTATTATGACAAGGAGAATTTTCAATTCGAGGGTAATCCAGAAGGAACTTTGATAAATAGGACCGCTTTGTAGTGGGTCGGATCGACATGGTAAGGGATACGATTAGTTCTTTGGGTGCTTATGAGGTAATGAGTTTTCTACATTTGTTTCCTAGCAATGCTCTTGGGTGTTGGTGACCTGCGTAGCGTGGTTGAGTTAGAAGGATTCAGTTCTGACGGTTGGGTGTTGTACAAGTGGGATTCGAATAGTTCCTGATGGTTTCTACCACGGTTGGAGATGTGTATTTTCTACTGGCGTGAGAAGCATGAGAGGTATAGTGATTTTTCTTCTAGATGGGATCAAATGTAAGTTCTTGACTAGTTGGGTACGTAGTTGCCTATGGCTTGGAAGGGGTTATGAAATTTCCATATTTATCATAGGATGGCATGGTGTATGCGGTACATTGTGTAGAGTCGAGATTTGCATGTGTGAGTTCACGGTTCAGTTATGGAAGGAAGGTCAAAATTCTTAGGCAGCATTGGTTACAGATGACTAAGTAAACTATATCTATTTGTGGCTTGAAGTATTTCATGTGGACCAGCATTTCGACTGGATCACTCATTGTAGCGGAGTTATATGGAAGTATGATCCTCTGTGTCAGATTCGTGTGTTTTGGTTTTACGATGAGCATGGTGTTGTGATGGTAAGTGTTAATGGCGGAATAGTCCTCTCATGTGAATATTTTCTATGATTTGAGTTCGTGGGATATTACTATTGAGTGCACGAGTTGCACAGGTTATGGCTTTGGATTGTATTGATGCGTCATGTCATCAAAGTGGTCGTGTTGGGTGAGAAGAGGTCATGAGACCTAGAATGAATATTGTCAGAATTGTCTACAGCATAGTTGGAAGGATAAATATCGGGAATCGACTTAGAAATTTGCTATAATTCCTATTTGGGAAGGGGGAGCTTCATGTCTGACTGATCGGACGAATGGTTGTTAGTTTCTACGCGTTTCTGTCATCATCGGCAGTATATGAAAGTGTTAGAGCGAGGCATTTCTTGATAAGAGGTTATGTACCGGTATTGAGTTGCTCTGAGCAGCTATTGTGATTAGGAGTTATCTCTATGGGTGTTTGAGTCACGCGGTGTATTATGTGATTTCATCTGGGGTGCGTATATGGCTTGATCCAGCATGTTCAGACTTGTTCATTTTATAGTTGTGGAATTTTGATCTTATATATTATTTCAGAAGTGGGAATTTGGTTCTAAGGTTTATGGGTCAGGATTGGATTTCAAAATTTCAACTATGTTGTGCTATTGGACCTATATGGGATAGGGTGACGTGGGGTCGCCCCCGGGGTATGTGCATGGTAAGGTTATTCGGCGGTTTGATGGCTTTTGGAACAACTCTTGGCACGTTCGAGGATGAACGTTTGTTTAAGAGGGGGAGAATGTAACGACCTGGTCGGTTGTTACATAGAATCTACATTTATATTTACTGTTATTGCCTCATCATAGCTTGGTTAAACTGTTCTTGATGTGTTAGAGTTGGTAGGCTCGGAATCGGAATAATTATAATGAGAATTTAGTCACTTAGTCTTTAAAAAAAAATAGCCTTAGAGTTGGAAAAGTCAACTAAGAGTTGGCTTATTGGTAAACGACCTCGGAATGCGGATTTTATGGCTTGGATGGCTTTGTTAGGTGATTTGGGACTTAGGAGTGTGTTCGGAATATTTTTGTGATGTCCGGTGTAGAATTAGGCTTGAATTGGCGAAAGTTAGTTTTTGGTGATTTTCGATCGGCAGTGGAAAATAGGCTATCGGGTTCGAAATGGAATTCCGGAAGTTGGAACAGATTCGTAATGTCATTTTGGATATGTCTGCAAAATTTCAGGTCAATCGGAGTTGTTTTGGATAGTTTCGGCATCGTTGGTGGATTTTAGAAATTTCAAAGTTCTTAGGCTTGAATCCGATGTGATTTTGGTGTTTTGAGAGTGAAAATAAGTTTGAATGATCATTTATGATGTGTTGGTAAATTTGGTTGGGGTCCCGATGTGCTCGAGATTAATTTCGGGTGGTTAACGGGCATTTTCGGGCCTTAGAGAATCTGTTGTTTTGCTGGTGTAAGTGCATCAACACATTGTTCATTGCGATCGCGAGGAATGGTCCGCGATCGCGTAGAGTAACCTGGAGCCCGGTCATTTTTGGGAATCACGAACGCATGAGAAGGTGTGTGATCGCGAAGGTATGTAGCGTTGGTCAGTGCGATCGCGTGTGCATTGGTGCGATCACGTAAGGTTAGTCAGGCGCGTGGGGAGTGGGGTCAACTGTTCTTCGCGATCGCGTGTGTTGGGTTACGATCGCGTTGGTTGAGGTTCTATTGAATCACGATCGCGTGGCTTGTGCTGCGATTACGTAGGGTCTTTGGAGGGCCTGGGGGATTTGTTCTTCGCGATCGCATGAGTACTTCCGCGATCACAGTGAAGGAAGGACTGGGCAATATTTAAATAAACCCTCCGCGACCATTAGACCTTTTAACACCATTTTTGAACGAGAAAAGAGCTTGGAGGAGATTTTGAAGAGGGGAAATTAGTGTTCTTCGTTGAGGTAAGTATTTTTGGACCCTAAAACTCGATTATAGGTGATTAAGGAGCATAATATCAGTGTTAAATTCATGAAAATCAGTAGAAAAAGGTGGAGTTAGGGCTTTAGATTATGAGACTTTTAGGGGTCGATTTGAAGGGTCAAATGAACTCCAATTTTAGAGTTCTTTATATGTACGGACAAGTGAGATGATGAAGAACATTTTGGTATAAAATTTGTCGAGTTCCGAGATGCGGGCCCGGAGAACTCAGAGGCCGAATTTAGAGGCAAAGGCACTGCGGATTAGTATTTTAGCAGGTTTTGAGGTAAGTAACATTTCCAAACTTGGATCTGAGGGTTCGAAACCCCTAGCTAAATGATTTATGACTATAATTGAGGTGACGCACATGCCAAGTGACGGGCATGCGGGTGTGCACCGAGTATTTGTGGCCTGGCTTATCCCATGGCACTGCTTAGTGGTTATTCCCTGATGATATTTGTGCTTCTGTTAATGTGGTATTTGTGAACCTGTTAGGAATCATGTTAAGTATAAATTCTAGGCTTCACGCCGAAAATGCTGAGACCCGAGTGGCCGTATATTACTGTCTCATTTTGTGATTATTTGATTTCATATACTCAGTCCTGTTATAGCATATCACTTCATATCTCAGTCTCAGTATTGTTAATTATATGCATACTTATAATTGTTTCGGGCTGATGGATGCATTTTTGATCCATGTGAGTGAGACTGAAGAGTAATGACTGAATGAGGACGAGAGCCTGTTATTGAGACAGTTATGAGATCAGACTGCACACCGTAAATCATGCCTTCGTTGGCTTGATATGGCGCTTGGGCCACTAGGGCCCCTTCGGAGTCTTTACACTCCCAGTGAGCGCATTGATGATGAGGGATGGATCTTCCCTGGGCATGGATCTTGTCCGAAGCTGATGTTATGTGAGGGATGGATCTTCCCTAGACATGGATATTGTTCGAGTGTTGTATTCAGGAGATGGATCTTCTCCGTGGGGGCTGGATTGGCCTTTTTCCTCAATACGGAGGGACTACGGTCACCGGTGTTTATGCATATTCCGGGATGGAACTGGCCAACGCCTGAGAGGCATATATAATAGTGAATGGACTTCTGTGGGAGAGTTGTGAGCACTATGTGAATTTTCACACTGTGACATGTTGGCATGTAGAACATATGGAGGTATATCTAGCATATTCTGTTGTTATTTTCTGATAAACCGTGAACATGCCTAAATTTTGTACGCTGATAATTTAATTATTGAGGCTTAGTCTATCACTACCTCTCAGCCCATAGTTTGGGTTCGTTACATCTGAGTTGGTGTACTCACGTTACCCCTTCACCTTGTGTGCAGATCCAGGCACACCGGGACCCGGTAGTGGATATTGAGCAGCGGTCAGGGTTTCATTGGAGTTGTCGAGGTGGAAGCTGGCAATCGCGACCTCGTCTTCTCTTCCTTATTCCACCCGTTGCACTTATTTTGAGACTATGTTGTCTATTTATTCATTTCTTTATTTTATAATATAGTAGCTCATGACTGAGTGACACCGGATCCGGGGTTGGAAATTTTAAATTTCTGTTTAAAAATATTGTTTTTAAAACTTCAGACTCTTCGTATTATCAATAATTTTGTTTAAAATTGTATTTTATGTCACGCCCCGAAATCCCACTATCGGGCCGTGATGGCGTCTAACGTTGAATCCGCTAGACAAGCCAATGTGATAGATAAACTGGCATATTAACATCGATTTAACAGAATAAGCTACAACAGTTCACAACTTAACAGCGGAAATAAATAAATATGATTTTCAAACTAAGTAAAGACAACATAATACATTGACGCATAATTTTCCCAAATCCTGGAGTCACAAACTCACGAACTGTCTATAAGAGTGCTAAATACAAAGTATGAAAGGAAATACATGACTTTCTGTGAAACTAGAGGAAAAACAAGACAGAAGTGAAGACAAAGGGAAGGAAGAGCCGCCAAGGCCCACGAACGGCAGCGGGTATACCTTGAAGCCTCTAGGATAAGCTGGAAGACACTCCCACTAATGATGTCCTTTGGGTCCGGCTGCGTAATCTGCACAACATAAAGAAGTGCAGTTGTAGCATCAGTACAACCGACCCCATGTACTGAGTAAGTGCCGACCCTAAGCTCGACGAAGTAGTGATGAGGCTAAGACACGACAACCAAATGTACCTATGCGGTTCGAATATATATATATATATATATATATATATATATATATATATATATATATATATATATAAACAACGGAAGAGAAATACAGGAAGTAATCCATCAATAAGGGAAGGGGAACATGCTGTGGGGAGATAACAATTTCATATAAGAAATCTTAACAAAGAAAGGAACAACAAGGTCAGAATATCAATAAGGACCAGAAATCACAAGCTTGCACGACATCACCCTTCGTGCTTTTACTCTCGTCCTCACTATGCAGTGTATAATGTAATCAATGTAAATCATGGTACGGCATCACCCTTCGTGCTTTTACTCTCGTCCTCACATGCAATGTATAATGTAATCAATTTTTCCTCACAGTATAATCAATGAATATCAGTACGGAATGGTACATCGTACAGCACGACATCACCCTTCATGCTTTACACTCTTCCTCACAATAGCGAACAGTGCACGGCATCACCCTTCGTGCTTGAACACTCTTCCTCACCCAAACAACAATCACAAACAACGGGCAAGAGAGTAAACAAAATAGAAATAGGAATTCCGGCAAGGGAACAATAACAATAATCTCAAAATCCCAGCAAGGGAGACAATATCAAACAATGCACGACATCACCCTTCGTGCTTTACTCTCATTCTCACCAAGACAAGTTCACAGCATCACCCTTCGTGCTTTACTCTTATACTCACCAAAACAAGTGCACGACATCACCCTTCGTGCTTTAACACTCTGCCTCACCCAAACAACAATCACAAACAACGGGCAAGGGAGTAAACAGAATAGAAATAGGAATCCCGGCAAGGGAACAATAATAGTAATCTCAACATCCCGACAAGGGAAACATCAATTAAACAATTAAATCCCGGCAAGGGCACAATACAACGATGACCCGGCAAGGGTATATTTCAATAACTCTTTCTCTTTATTTCACTTTCATTTCCATGATTTATTCTAGNGAGCCAATGCTCCAAAGATGTAATATCTCATATTTCTTCATTATTCATTTCACAATTGGAGCCAATACTCCAAAGATGTAATTATCTCATATCTCTTCACCATTCATGTTACAATTTGAGCCAATGCTCCTCGAATTTTAAAGATCACAATTCCCTTCACATGATCTTTACAACACATAGAAATAATCAATTAAGCATGGAAGTTACAACAAAATCGGAATATTCGCAATAATAAGACTCACGGTCATGCTAGACACCAATGTATAGATACTCGTCACCATGCCTATACATCGTACCCTACAATTAGCAAGTAGAAAACAAGACTCAACTCCTATTCCCTCAAGCTAAGGTTAGACCAAACACTTACCTCGAGTCCAAAATATAGCAATCAACCCTCTAGCACCGCCTTTCCTTTAGAATTCATAATCAACTCAAGTATATCAATAAGGATTCAATAATTCAATTACATAGCCTAATTACCCATTTCCATGCATTCTTCCAAAATACCGGGCCCGCTCGCTCGGATTCTTGTAATTCTTGAAGGGAACACTCACCCAAAGCCTAAGGATCATTAATATACGACCTCTACTTGATTTCATGGCCAATTCACAGAAAATTCTCAAGTGCTCACAAGTTCTAGGTTACTACCCAATTTCTTGAATGTTTGCACTAGTTTATGTAGTTAATTAGGCTAGAATGCATGCATGAAACAAATTTTCGGGTAGAGTTCACTTACCTTATAGGACCTGGATGAAAGCTCTTAAAAATGGAGGAAATCGCCTTAGGAAGAAGATGGAAAATGAGAAAAATGGGTTAAAAACCCGTATTTAAAACTCACTGCCTGAACATTGATCTCGCCCATGCGGCNGGGGGGGGGGGGGGGTCTGGGATCGCACCTGCGAAGTGGAGACCGCACCTACGAGAAATTCTCCGCACCTGCGATAACTGGCCAGGCCATTGGTGATCGCACCTGTGATTCCTGGGACCGCACCTGCGATCTCGCACCTGCGATGCTGGACAACCGCACCTGCAACCACACTAGAGCAGGTGCACCAACAACTTTGTTTGCTGGTTTTTAGCCCCGTTAGGTGCCCGGAAGGCACCTGGGCCCACCCGAGCCCTAGTCCGAATATACCAACGAGTCCCAAATCATATTACAGACTCGCTCGAGCCTTTGAAACACTCAAAACGACGCAAAAACTCGAAATCACACCCCAAACCTCAAGAACCAAACTTAGGAATTTAAATCTTCTAAACTTTGCTAACAATGTGACGAACGGACCTATACAACTCGGAATGATACCAAATGTCAGAGATAACACATAACATCCTACGAACTTGCCCGTGCGATCAAATCGCCAGAACAACATCATACACATCGAATTAAGCCTCAAAATCCATGAATTCTATCAAATTTCATAAAGCATCAAATTTTCCATTTTAAGTCCGAAACCCGTCAAACAAAATCCGATTTCAACCTAACTTTACGGAAAGTGCTTAAACCATATATTAGACCTGTACCGAGCGCCAGAACCAAAATACGGGCCCGATACCATCACTTTCTAATCAGATTTCATTTTCAACTTCCATAAATATTTTCAGAAAATAATTTTGCTCAAAAATTCATTTCTCGGGATTGGGACCTCGGAACTCGATTCCGGGCATACGCCCAAGTCCCATATTTTCCTATGGATCCTCCGGGATCGTCAAATTACGGGTCCGGGTCCGTTTACCCAAAGTGCTGACCGGAGTCAAATTTACTCATTTTAATATCAAATCTTAGCATTTGTCACACAATGTCATATTTAAGCTGTCCGGTTACGCGCCCGGACTGCGCACGCAAATCGAGGCAACTACGAAGGAGGTTTTCAAGGCCTCGAAAGTACAGAATGGGTAATAAAATAGGTCATGACCCCTTTGGGTCGTCACATTCTCCACCTCTAAAACAACTGTTCGTCCTCGAACGGACAGAAGAAGGAAGTACCTGAGTCGGGAAATAAATAAGGGTAACGGCTCCGCATATAGGACTCGGACTCCTAGGTTGATGCCTCGGGAGGCTGACCTCTCCACTGAACACGAACAGAAAGGAAACTCTTGGATCTCAACTGATGAACCTGCCAGTCTAGAATAGCTACCAGCTCCTCCTCATAAGATAAGTCCTTGTCCAACTGGACAGTGCTGAAATCTAATACATGGGTTGGATCGCCGTGATACCTCTTAAGCATGGACACATGAAAAGATGGATGTACGGCTGATAAGCTAGGCGGAAATGCAAGTCTATAAGCCACCTCTCCCACTCGATCAAGAATCTCAAACGGACCAATGAACCTAGGGATAAGCTTGCCCCTCTTCCCAAATCTCATCACGCCCTTCATAGGCGACACTCGGAGCAATACTCGCTCACCAACCATAAAAGCCACATCTCGAACCTTGCGATCTGCGTAACTCTTTTGCCTGGACTGGGCTGTACGAAGCCTATCCTGAATGATCCTGACCTTGTCCAAGGCCTCTTGAACCAAATCTGTACCCAACAACCGAGCCTCTCCCGGCTCAAACCATCCAACTGGAGATCGACACCACCTACCATATAAGNCTCCAAAGTCAATAACACAAGCTCGGAGCATATCCTCCAATATCTGAATAGTCCGCTCGGACTGTCCATCCGTCTGAGGATGAAATGCTGTGCTCAACTCCACCTGGGTTCCTAACTCTCGCTGAACTGCCCTCCAGAAACACGAGGTAAACTGCGCGCCCCGGTCCGAAATGATAGATACTGGCAAACGATGAAGACGGACAATCTCCCAGATATAGATCTCAGCTAACCTCTAGGATGAAAAGGAGACTACCACAGGAATGAAATGCGCTGACTTGGTCAGCCTATCAACAATGACCCAAACTGCATCAAACTTCTTTCGGGTCAACGAAAGTCCGGTAACGAAGTCCATAGTGATCCTCTCCCACTTCCACTCGAGAAGCTTAATCCTCTGAAATAAACCACCAGGCCTCTGATGTTCATACTTAACCTGTTGACAATTCAAACACCGCGCCACATATGCCACAATATCCTTCTTCATTCTACGCCACCAATAATGTTGCCGCAAATCCTGATACATCTTCGCGGACCCCGGGTGAATAGAGTACCGGGAACTATGAGCCTCCTCTAAAATCAACTCTCGAATCCCATCAACATTGGGCACACAAACTCGCCCCTGCAATCTCAAAATACCATCATTATCTAAGGTCACCTGCTTGGCGCCTCCGCGTTGCACCGTGTCTCTAAAGACATACAAATGGGGATCATCAAATTGCCGATCACGGATACGCTCAAATAATGAAGAACGAGCGACCGTACAAGCCAACATTTGACTAGGCTCAGAAATATCCAACCTCACAAATCGATTGGCCAAATCCTGAGCATCCAAAGTAAGCGGCCTCTGACTAACCGGAATAAAAGCAAGACTACCCATGCTAGCTGACTTTCTACTCAAAGCATCGGCCATCACATTGGCATTCCCCGGATGATATAAGATGGTAATATCATAATCCTTCAACAACTCCAACCACCTCCTCTGCCTCAAATTCAACTCCTTTTGCTTGAACAAGTACTGAAGACTCTTATGATCCGTGAACACCTCACACGCCACGCCATACAGATAGTGCCTCCAAATCTTCAATGCGTGGACAATGGCTGCCAACTCCAAATCATGCACTTGATAGTTCTTCTCATGAATCTTCAACTGCCTCAAAGCATAAGAAATTACCTTGCCGTCCTGCATCAACACTGCACCAAGCCCAATACAGGAAGCATCGCAATAGACTGTATAAGGCCCTGAATCTGTGGCAAAACCAATACGGTGCCGTAGTCAGAGCTGTCTTGAGCCTCTGAAAGATCGCCTTAGAGTCGTCTGACCATCTGAACTGGGCACCCTTCTGGGTCAACCTGGTCATCGGGGCTGCAATAGATGAGAACCCCTCCACGAACCGACGATAGTAGCCTGCCAATCGCAAGAAACTCCGAATCTCTGTAGCTGATGCTGGTCTAGGCCAGTTCTTGACCGCCTCAATATTTTTCTAATCAACCTGAATACCCTTCGCTAATACGAGATGACCCAGGAATGCAACTGAACTCAACCAGAACTCACACTTCGAAAATTTTGCATATAGCTGACTGTCCTTCAGAGTCTGAAGAACCACTCTGAGATGCTGCTCGTGCTCCTCCTGGCTGAATGAGTATATCAATATATCATCAATTAAGACTATCACGAACGATTCCAAATAAGGCCTGAACACTCGGTTCATCAAATCCATAAAAGCTGCTGGGGCATTTGTCAACCCAAACGACATAACCAAAAACTCGTAATGCCCGTACCGAGTGCGGAAAGCTGTCTCAGGGACATCGGATGCCCTAATCCTCAACTGATGCTAGCCAGATCTCAAGTCTATCTTTGAAAATACCTTGGCACCCTGAAGCTGATCGAACAAATCATTAATCCTCGGTAGTGGGTACTTATTCTTGATTATAACCTTGTTCAATTGTCGGTAATCAATGCACATCCTCATCGAACCATCCTTTTTCTTCACAAACAATACTAGAGCACCCTAAGGAGAAATGTTGGGCCTGATGAAACCCTACCCAAGCAAATCCTGCAACTGTTCCTTCAAATCTTTCAACTCTGGCGGGGCCATGCGATACGGCAGAATAGAAATGGGCTGGGTGCCCGGAGCCAGATCAATGCAGAAATCAATGTCCCTATCGGGTGGCATCCCCGGCAGGTCTGAAGGGAAGATCTCAGGAAACTCACGAACCACGAGTACCGAATCAATAGAGGGAACCTCAACACTGGAATCGCACACATAAGCCAAATAAGACAAACACCCCTTCTCGACCATACGCCGAGCCTTCACGTATGAAATAACACTGCGGGTAGAATGACCAGGAGTCCCTCTCCACTCCAAACTGGGAAAATTCGGTAAGGCTAAGATCAGCGTCTTGGCATGGCAATCCAAGATAACATGATATGGGGATAACCAGTCTATCCCCAATATAACATCGAAGTCAACCATACCTAAAAGCAACAAATCAACACGGGTCTCAAGACCCCCAATCACCACAATACAAGAACGATGGACTCAATCAACCATGATAGAATCACCCACCGGTGTAGATACATAAATAGGAACACTCAGTGGATCACTAGGCATGACCAGGTATGGTGCAAAATAAGAGGACACATACGAATACGTAGACCCTGGATCAAATAGCACTGAAGCATATCTGTCACAAACCCGAATAGTACCTGTAATGAATGCATCTGAAGACTCAGCCTTTGGCCTAGCTGGGAGAGCATAACATCGGGGCTGGGCCCCACCACCCTGAACCACATCTCTGGGACGACCGGCTGGCCTCCACTTCTGGCGGCCTGAGCTCCACCTCTATGACCTCTACCTCCACCTCTAGCACCTCTACCCCCACCCCTAGCTGGCTGGGCAGGCTGTGGAACACCTGGTGCCTGTACCATGGCATGGGAACCCTGATGCTGCGAACTACCTGGTGCCCGAGGGAAAAATCTGGCAAGGTGACACGGATCGCCACAAGTGTAACAAGACCTCAGCTGCTGAGGGAACTGAGTCTGACCCTGTCGGCCTGAATAACCACCTCAGAAACTCTGATGCGGCGGTGCACTGATGGGAGTTGGTGGCGCAGTGTAAGGCTGCTGATCAGAATAGTGCATCTGATAACCACGACCACTTGAAGTACCATGGGAAACCTTGAGAGCTGACTGGAAGGGTGTGGGAGGATGACCTCTACCTGAAGAATCCCTGCCCCCAGATGAGGCTCCACTGAAACAACCAAAATGACGGGGCCTCTTGTCAGCCCCCTGACCACCACCCTGTGACATAATCATCTCAATCCTCCTGGCCACATTGGCCGCATCCTGGAATGATATATTTGTACCTGACTCTCTAGCCATTTGAAGTCTGATAGGCCGGGCTAATCCCTTAATAAATCTCCAAACCCTCTCCCGATCAGTGGGAAGTATCATAAGAGCATGTCGGGCTAGAGTGATGAACTTGGTCTCGTACTGAGTGACTGACATAGATCCCTGCTGGAGACGCTCAAACTACCTCCGAAGGTTCTCTCTCTGAGTAATGGGAAGGAACTTCCCTAAAAATACCTCTGAGAACTGAGTCCAAGTCAAAGGTGCATACCCGGCTGGTCTAGCTAGCAATAGTCTCTCCACCAACTCTTGGCTGTGCCAGATAACCGAAAAGTAGCAAAGTCAACTCCGTTGGACTCCACTATTCCCATGTTCCGAAAAACCTCATCGGAGCTGTCCAAATAATCCTGGGGGTCCTCTGATGGTGAACCAGTAAAATTAGCAGTGAATAACTTAGTGAACCTGTCCAGTCTCCACAAAGCATCCACTGACATAGCTGCTCCCTCTGCTACCGGTGCTGCAATACCTGGCTAAGCTACTCCAGCTGGCTGAGGTGCCAGAGTCTGAAATTGTTGAGCTAGCTGCTCTGGCACGCGGGCGGCAGGAGTCTGAGCACCTCCCCCAGCCTGAGAGATGGCTGGTGCTGTAGGAAGAAGACCCGCCTGTGCTACAATCTCCATGTGTCCGACTAGACGGACAAGGGCGTCCTGAAGCACTGGGGTAGCTATGAACCCCTCTG
Source organism: Nicotiana knightiana (assembly GCA_005239525.1). Lineage (NCBI taxonomy): Eukaryota > Viridiplantae > Streptophyta > Magnoliopsida > Solanales > Solanaceae > Nicotiana > Nicotiana knightiana. The sequence goes on along the minus strand of ML407290.1, from coordinate 53,226 downwards.
GGACCTGAGCTGGTCCAACTGGGACTGCCGGAACTGGGACCTCCTCGTCAGACTCGACCTGAGGGTCCTCCCCTGGGGCTGCAGTTCTAGGCTGAGCCCGGCCCCGACCTCAGCCTCTAGCACGGCCTCGTCCTCGACCTCGACCCCGACCCCGAGTAGGAGATGTAGCAGGAGTGTCAGGCTGCTGAGCGGAGCCAAGGGAAGCACGCGTCCTCGCCATCTGCGAGAGAATAGAATAGAAACTCAATCAGTAATCAGAATTCATAGCGCACGATAGAGAAGAAAAGAAGTATGGAGTCATCCTAACTTCGCAGCCTATGGGGGATAAATATAGACGTCTCCGTACCGATCCCTCAGACTCTACCAAGTTGTTCGTGAGTTGTGAGACCTAAGTAACCTAGTACTCTGATACCAACTTGTCACGCCCAGAAATCCCACCATCGGGCCGTGATGGCGTTTAACGTTGAACCCGCTAGACAGGCCAACGTGTTTAGATAAACTGGCATATTAACATCAATTTAACAGAATAAGCTGCAAACAGTTCACAACTTAACAACGGAAATAAATAAATATGGTTGTCAAACTAAGTAAAGACGACATAATACATTGACGAATAATTTTCCCAAAACCTGGAGTCACAAACTCACGAAGTGTCTATAAGAGTGCTAAATACAAAGTCTGAAAGGAAATACATGAATGTCTTTGAAACTAGAGGAAAAACAAGACAGAAGTGAAGACAAAGCCCACGAACGCCAGCGGGGATACCTTGAAGCCACTAGGATAAGATGGAAGACACTCCCACTAATGATGTCCTCTGGGTCCGGCTGCGTAATCTGCACAACATAAAGAAGTGCAGGTGTAGCATTGATGTGTGGCTATAATTCATGGTTTAAAGCATTATATGCCTTACATTTTATGTGTGTTAATGATAAAAATACACGTCGTATGTGCATACTGGAGTCTATTTCATGTGTAGGTGAATTGGAGATGGAAACCGAGCTAAATGGATGCATAAACATCAAAAATACGTGCAAGAGTCAAAAAGGAGTGAACCGGGCTATAGCCGGGCGTTTGAGCTGTAAAGCCTGGTCGTACTAGGCTATAGTTGGTCATTTGGGCTATAAGGCCTGGTAGGACCAGGCGTTTGGGGGGCGTTAGAGCCCTAACGCCAGGCCTGACAAGGCTTTATCCGGGCGTTTGGGCCATAAAGCCTCGTCCCTGGTCCGGTCCAATCTGTGTTTTGAAGGTTTTAAGTGCCCGGTTTGAATAAAAGTCTCCTACACGTTTAGGGTTTGTACCAAACATATAAATAGACCAAAAAACACAACTTTGAGAGGAGGATGCGATTTTGGAGAGAAGATACACACGAGATCATTAGGAAGCAAAGGATTTCTCAGATTTCTTCATCTTATTCTAGTATTTTCAATTTATGCAGCACTTATGCAATTGTTTGATTATAGCATGAGTGGCTAAACATCCATTGTTCTGGGGTTGTGGTTTATCCATAAATATTGTTATTCAACATTAATTTAACCTTGATCATAATTCACTCAATATATGGTTGTTTCTTCAATTCTGTGTTTAATTGCTTAATTGTCTGGCCAGCAATTTGGTTCTATATACTATCTATGTTATGCTTGGGAAAGCCGTATATAGATTAGAGAAGAATTGAAGAGAGCGCGATCTTAACCCTTCAGGGGAGCGGATTTGTGGTTAGGATAGGAATATACCTAGTCACCGTGCTTAATTAAACATCGTAATCTTAGTGTGTTCTAATAGATTAATTTCATAGGAATATAGGCATTAATCTATTGAGAATAGGAGACTAGTGCTTCGGGAGAAGGCTATGAGAGCGTTTATCGATTAATTAGCAACCATGAGTGAATTATATGAAAGGGAGAGTTAATTAGAATGCAATTCGAGTGGTGAATCGATCACAACCCTGGAATATTTGCCTCTACTGAATACAATACAATACTTCGTACTTGATAATTAGTTATTCCATAGACTTGTAGTATAAATTAGTTACATTCCTGCATTCTATTTTGGCTTGATTAAATAACATTTAGAGTGATTCAGCAAGTAGTTTACGCAAGTCCCTATGGGTTCGACATTCGATTTAACATTATATTACTTGCTACGACCACGTATACTTGCGTGGGCGTTTGGGACAAACAAGTTTTTGGCGCCGTTGCCGAGGACTTGAATATAGACTACTTTCTAGTTACTTGCTTTAATTGTTGATTTCATTGAGTCTAACATCACGTGATTTTTGCTCTGATCTCAGGAACTTCGATTGAATGCGTAGGGTCAGAAGCCATGACAGACTTGACGGCTTTGACCCCGAACCTGAGAGAAAATTTCACAGGAGGTTACGAGAAGCAAGAGATACAGACAATATTCAGGACTTCATCCGATTTCCTGTGAACATGGAAGAGGAACAACACATGGCTGTTCAAGAGGTAGCAATTCCCAGTATTGCTAATGTTACCTCCAGCATCGTGAAGCCCAGAATCACTGGGCACTTTGAGCTGAAACAGAGCATGATCTAACTACTTCACGCAAACGGGCAGTTTATGGGTCTTCTACACGAGGGTCCACAACATCACATTCTGAACTTCTTGGAGATTAATGATACTTATATCACTAACAAGGTCACGCCAGATTATGTGAGGCTCACACTTTTCCCATTCTCTCTATTGGGCGAAACAAAGCGATGGCTTAAGGCAGAACCAACTAATTCCATTACAACATGGAACGATTTGGCGAGAAAATTTCTGGCAAGGTTCTTCCCCTCGGGAAAGACTGCAAAGATCAGGAGTGAGATAGTCTCCTTTAGACAGAAAACGGGTGAATCTTTATATTCAGTATGGGAAAGGTTCAAGGGGCTACTCAAAGACTGCCCTCATCACAATCAGACAAACGAGGTGTTAGTTCACACTTTCATTGAGGGGCTCCATCCACAAACAAAAATTGTGGTAGATGCAGCAGCCGGAGGTCAGGTGTTGGAGAAGAATTATGATGAAATATTCGCATTGCTGAATAAATTCTCCAAAAGCAATCCAGACTGGCAAGGTGAGATGGGGAGAAATGTGGTTCAAAAGTCACCAGGGGTTCTTGAACTAGATGTGGTCTCAGCATTGTCAGCTCAGATTTCCACATTGACTAACCAATCTAATCAGATGAACCTGATCATTAAGAAGCAACAATCTCAACCAGTGCAACATGCTCTACAGTGCAACAGATTCAGGTATTTTGTGAAGTCTGTGGAGAGGGTCATTCGAGTGACTTATGCCCGGTTAATCAAGAGTCTTTCTACTTTGTGGGTAACGCGAATAGGGGACTTCTCTTGAAACACTTATAAACCCAATTGGAGAAAACACCCAAACTTCTCTTGGGGTGGAAATCAAAGCACTCAGAATCACTACAGGCATCCAGCACCTCAACAGCAGTACAAACCACCTCAGGCTGAACCATCAGCAAGCCTTGAGGAGATTATGAAGAGAATGATGAACGACCAAATTTCTTTCAATCAGAAAATAATGGCTGACCACCAAGCACAGACTGTAGCGATGAGAAATTTAGAACATCAAGTGGGGCAACTCTCCAGTTCTCAAAATACCCGACCAACAGGGGCTCTTCCAAGTGACACTGAAGCTAATCCTAAAGCATCTGTTAATGCTAAATCATTGAGGAATGGGAAGCAATTGGACGAAGTCCAGTCCAAAAAGAGACAGTAGGTAACTTTTAATGAGAAACCAACCACTATTGAATCAACATTAGACAACCCGAAAGAATTAGCTAAGCCAGCAAAGGAGGCGGTGGCTGCGCAACCCCCACCATTTGTTGCGAGGCCACCCCCTCCATTCCCTCAAAGGTTGCAAAAGGTGAAAGATAATGCAACATACAAAAATTTTCTTGACCTCTTGAAGCAGGTACAAATCAATATTCCACTGGTAGACATTCTGCAGGAGGTGCCCAAATATGCTAAAAACATCAAGGACATTGTGGCCAATAAACGAAGGCTGATTGAGTTTGAAACTGTGGCGCTCACTGAGGAAGTTAGCTCAAGAATTCAAAGCAAGCTACCTCAGAAATTAAAAGATCCGGGTAGTTTTACTATCCAAATCTCAATTGGTAAGTATGCCGTCGGGCGAGCTTTGTGCGATCTTGGGGCAAGCATTAATTTGATGCTACTATCTGTGTTCAAGCAGTTGGGGTTGGGTGAGCCACGCCCAACAACAGTGATTTTACAATTGGCTGATCGCTCCCTTGCTCATCCTGAGGGAGTAATTGAAGATGTGCTAGTTCAAGCGGGCTCTTTCATATTCCTAGCTGATTTCATTATCTTGGACTATGAGCCTGATCAGGAAGTCCCATTTATTTTGGGGCATCCCTTCCTAGCTACGGGCCGAGATATCATTGATGTGTGTGAAGGGAAAACGACGATGCGAGTTGGTGATCGAGTGGAGGTGTTTAATGTTTATAAGGCACTCAAGTTACCTGTCCACTATGAAGAACTATCCATGGTTACTGTAGTGGAAAGCAAATCGGATTCAATGATTCCTTCCATGAGTCCTGTTGACCCTCTTGAGCGAGTGTTGGTTGGGGATGAAGAAGACTGTGGGGATGAAACAAGGGGAGACATTGAGAAAGTTCTTGAAGTATCCTGCAGTTACCTCCATGGGCTAGGAAAATTTGAAGAGTTGAACAAGCCTGTTCTCTAACCCCCCCAAGCCATCTATTGAAGAGGCTCCAAAGCTGGAACTCAAACCTCTTCCAGCACATTTACGCTATGCCTATTTGGGGAACTCTGAGACATTGCCCGTGATCATCTCATCCAGCCTGACCAATACATAAGAGCAAAAATTGCTTAGGGTACTTCGTGAGCACAAAAAGGCGATTAGATGGACCATTGCAGATATTAAGGGAATCAGCCCATTGTTTTGCATGCATAAAATCTTTTTGGAAGATGGACATCGCCCGAGTGTAGAGCAGCAAAGGAGGCTGAATCCCATCATGAAAGAGGTAGTGAATAAAGAAGTCATAAAATTGCTGGATGCAGGTATCATTTTTTCTATTTCTGACAGCAACTGGGTGAGCCCGGTTCAATGTGTACCCAAAAAGGGAGGGATGACCATGATTGAGAATGAGAAGAATGAGCTAATTCCTACCCGCACTATTACGGGTTGAGCAACCCGCAAGGATCATTTTCCACTCCTATTCATTGATCAAATGCGGGACAGATTAGCAGGTGTTGGTCCTAAATGCACACACAAGTATACGTGGTCGTAGCAAGTAATATAATGTTAAATCGAATGTCGAACCCACAGGGACTTGCGTAAACTACTCACTAATTCACTATAATTATTATTTAATCAAGCCAAAATAAAATCCAAGAATGTAACTATTTTAGACTACGATTCTATGAAAGAACTAATTATCAAGTAACGAGAGTATTGTTGTGTGTAATTAGTAGAGACAAATATTCCAGGGTTGTGATGAATGCACCACTCATATTGCATTCTAATTAACTCTCCCTATCATATAATTCACTCATGGTTGCTAATTAATCGATAAACGCTCTCATAGCCTTCTCCTGAAGCACTACTCGCCTATTCTCAATAGATTAACGCCTATATTCCTATGAAATTAATCTATTAGAATGCACTAAGATTACGATGTTTAATTAAGCACGGTGACTACTTATATTCCTATCCTAACCACAAATCCGCTCCCTTGAAGGGTTAAGATCGTGCTCTCTTCAATTATTCTCTAATCTATATACGACTTTCCCAAGCATAACATAGATAGTATATAGAACCAAATTGCTGGCCAGACAATTAAGCAATTAAACACAGAATTGAAGAAACAACCATATATTGAGTGAACTATAATCAAGGTTAAATTAATGTCGAATAACAATATTCATGGCTAAACCATAACCCCAGAACAATGGGTGTTTAGCCACTCATTCTAGAATCAAACAATTGCATAAGTGTTGCATAAATTGAAAATACTAGAATAAGATGAAGAAAACTGAGAAATCTTTTGCTTTCTAACGATCCTGTGTGTATCTTCTCTCCAAAAATTGCATCCTCCTCTCAAATTTGTGTTTTTGGGTCTATTTATATGTTTGGGACAAAGCCTTNGAAACACTTATAACCTTCAAAACTCGGATTGGAACGGACCAGAGACCAGGCTTTATGGCCCAAACGCCTGGATAAAGCCTGGCCAGGCCTGGCGTTAGGGCTCTAACGCCCCCCCAAACGCCTGGTCCTACCAGGCTTTATAGCCCAAACGCCCAGCTATAGCCTGGTATGACCAGGCTTTACAGCTCAAATGCCCGACTATAGCCCGATGCACTCCTTTTTGACTCTTGAGCGTATTTTTGATGTTTATGCATCCATTTAGCTCGGTTCCATCTCCAATTCACCTACACATGAAATAGACTCCATTATGCACATACGACGTTTATTTTTATCATTAACACACATAAAATGTAAGGTACATAATGCTTTAAACCATGAATTCTAGCCATGCATCAACAGCCCATACTTAGACTCTTGCTCATCCTCGAGCAATGTGACAATCTACTACCCTTCAACACGTACACATTTCATTATCAAGGAGTATTTTACTTTTCAATCACACACCCTACCCCTTAACTATGATCGATACCGGCAATCAAGTATGAACATACAAAATTTCACATTCTTTCACTTCTTCAAACATGCCCAAGTATAACAATTTAATCAAACATACCAACAACCTAATTGCAACCATCCAACCTCAAGATTCAAATTGCAACTACTAAGCCCTCTCAATTCACGCACCTACCCAACAAGAAAGTTACAACATTACCAATCGTTCATGAGATCATGTGCCCTCACCAACAACAAAAGAGTGAATATAACTAGTCCACACATTCAAATATGCTTTTGATATTAATTTAAGGACATCACACAATTGAATAATTTCACTGACTCTCATAAAAATTCATATGCATCCCGTGGTCGTACCATAAGCTTGCCCGTAGTGTAGATCTCCACTAATTCAAGTTAGCCAAATATAGGATCAATTAGGACTTTTAAGGTTGTAATGTAGGCTGCGGGACGGGTAGGATATATTTAGGAATAGTGACTAACCCTCCTAAGCACTTTAATACACTACCTTCACAATTCAACACATATTCTTCTCAACCAATTCCCTTGCCACAATTCATATTCAACATAGCCCTTTTTCAATTAAACACTTATATATTTTCACTAGTACATATTAATAAAAAATTGAAGGTGTGTATCTTTTTCTACATACTTTTACTATCATTTTTTTCTTTCTTTCCTACACACACTCCATACATGAAGATTCAATGGCTAGTGACTTTTGAATACAATTTTTAGTGCACTAATGGGCCTTTCCATGGCTCCATGCAAAAGCTACTCCCTAATATCTCACCTTACTTCTTTTAGCGACTAATTTCCTTAGGAGGAAAAGGTGCAAAAATCTCAATTTAAGAATAAAATAGGGGTACGGCTTGTAATGGTGGTACCAAAGAAAAGGTCAAAAGTCTCAAAGGGCTAGAAATGGAATTTTTTTTATTCTTATGTGACAAGAACATCCATGATCAAGCGAGAAAATGCCTACGTCATCTCCTATACTAGCATAACCTACAATTTCGCTTCGATTAACACACGGGGCGAGTTCTAGACTACACAGGATAGCATAGAAAATCACTAAACCTCACTCACACATTGCACATGACTCAATCACAACGGTTTTATTCAACTCTCAAGTCAAGCAAGCACACAAAATGGAGAGAATCAAGCAATATTACACTATGTAGCATACAAGTCAAACAACTGAACTAAGGCGTCACAAAATAGGCTATTCATTTTTACTCGGGCATCACATGTCAAACCAAATATAAGGGAAAACAGAATGTATGTCATAACCTAATATGCCGGCACCAAACATGTCAATGGGTATTTCTAAGTTACTTAGTTTCTTCTTAACTACTCTAAAAAAACAAAAATAATTTAAAGTACCCGGTTCAAGTTACACCCTTGGAAAAGAACCGGTGCCCAAAGAAAAACCAAGGGATAATACCTAACTATCCAAAAAATATAAAAAATATTTTTGGTGTTTTTAAGTCGGACTTTATCCCTCAAGAAAATTGTCCCACATATCCATCGTTGGGAAAAATCCGAGATTTTTCTAGAACTAAAACAGTAATTTTACTACAATTACACTTCACTTCAGAAAGTAGTNAACAAGGGTGAGAAATACTCCCTGAGACCCTCTCGGGCATAGCCCGGACATGATTCTCAATCTTTAGAGTCGGGATGACCCTACACTTAAGCTCAAACATGTCCCTCAGCTTCACCTTTTGGGTACTCAGACTTCCCATACTCCTTAAAATAAAAACAACACAAAACTAACACTAAAAAAATAATGAAAAGATATACAGGCTGGGTTGCTTCCCAATAAGCGCCTGATTTAACGTCGCGGCACGATGCAGAATCTCGCCTCACTAATCAGCGAGCACGACCTTGGTCTTTTCACGATTTATGGTACCACCCCAATAGTGTTTGACTCTATGTCCGTTCACTAAAAAATTTCTTTTACCATGTATAGCTCTCAACTCAAGTGCACCATATGGGGTGACTCTCACTATCTCAAACGGGTCTGACCATCTCGATTTCAGCTTTCTAGGAAACAGTCTAAGCCTATAATTGAATAATAATACCTGTTGGCCTGGCTCAAAATGACGCGACTTTATATGTTTGTCATGCCATCTCTTGGTCTTTTCTTTGTAAAGTTTGGCATTTTCGTATGAGTGCA
>ML407290.1:1410-38977 GCA_005239525.1 Nicotiana knightiana | reverse complement strand
AATATTCATGGCTAAACCACAACCCCAGAACAATGGGTGTTTAGCCACTCATTCTAGAATCAAACAATTGCATAAGTGTTGCATAAATTGAAAATACTAGAATAAGATGAAGAAAACTCAGAAATCTTTTGCTTTCTAACGATCCTGTGTGTATCTTCTCTCCAAAAATTGCATCCTCCTCTCAAAGTTGTGTTTTTGGTCTATTTATATGTTTGGGACAAGCCCTAAACATGTAGGAGACTTCTATTCAAACCGGGAAACACTTAAAACCTTCAAAACTCGGATTTGACAGGACCAAGGACCAGGCTTATGGCCCAAACGCCGGGATAAAGCTTGGTCAGGCCTGGCGTTAGGGCTCTAACGCCCCCCAAACGCCCAGCTATAGCCTTGTATGACCAGGCTTTACAGCTCAAACACGCAGCTATAGCCCGGTGCACTCCTTTTTGACTCTTGAGCGTATTTTTGACATTTATGCTTCCATTTAGCTCGGATTCCATCTCCAATTCACCTACACATGAAATAGACTCCATTATGCACATACGACGTGTATTTTTATCATTAACGCACATAAAATGTAAGGTACATAATGCTTTAAACCATGAATTCTAGCCACGCATCAGCAGGGCATGAATATTATTGCTTTCTGGATGGGTATTCAGGTTATAATTAAATTTTCATATGCCCAGAGTATCAGGAGAAGACCATGTTTACTTGCCCTTATGGCACCTTCGCCTTCAAGCGAATGCCATTTGATCTTTGCAATGCACAAGCCACCTTCCAGAGATGTATGATGGCTATTTTCACTGACATGGTGGAAAAATTCGTAGAGGTGTTCATGGATGACTTCTCAGTCTTTGGGTCATCTTATGATGATTGTTGGAAAAAATCTGAGCATGGTGTTGGCCCATTGTGAAGAAATGAATATAGTGTTAAATTGGGAGAAGTGTCACTTTGTGGTGCAGGAAGGCATCGTTTTGGGTCATAGAGTATCTAAAAGTGGCATCAAAGTTGATAAGGCAAAAGTGGAGGCAGTTGAAAAACTACCTCCACCAATTTTAGTGAAGGGCGTCTGGAGTTTCTTGAAACACGCAGGATTTTATAGGCGCTTTATTAAAGATTTTTCTAAAATTGCTACTCCTTTGTGCAGGTTGCTGGAAAAAGATGTCAAGTTCAATTTTGATGCACCCTGCCTGAAGGCATTTGAGGAGCTCAAAAAGAAATTGGTAGCTGCCCCCATAATTGTTGCACCTGATTGGTCAGTACCATTTGAACTAATGTGCGATGCAAGTGACCATGCAATTGGGGCAGTGCTAGGCCAAAAGAAAGACAAGGTGTTTTATTCCATCTACTATGCGAGTAAGACCCTTGATGATGCACAACAGAATTACACCAGAATTGAAAAGGAGTTGTTAGCTGTAGTGTGGTCCTTTGAAACATTCCTGGCTTACTTGGTGGGNGAATCTAAAGCTAGATTGATGCGCTGGGTTTTATTGTTGCAGGAATTTGATGTGGAGATAAGAGACCGAAAGGGAACTGATAACCAAGTAGCTGACCATCTGTCAAGGCTAGAAAATCATGATCATGTTGAGGAGGGGGGAGATATTAAAGAAGTTTTTCCTAATGAGCAACTTTTTTCTATAACCCAAGACCCTCCTCCGTGGTATGCTGATTATGTGAATTATCTGGTGAGTGGGGTACTTCCTCCAGAAATAGAATCTAAAGTAAGAAAGAGGTTGTTACGCGATGTGAAGTTTTACTACTGGGATGAGCCCTACCTGTACAAAGAATGTGGTGATCAGTTAATGAGGAAATGTATTCCTGATAAATAAGTGGAATTTGTGATGTATGATTATCATGCATCACCATATGGGGGCCATCATGGTGGCGATAGAACAGTGGCGAAAGTGCTACAATATGGTTTTTTTTGGCCAACGCTATTCAAAGATGCCCACGCATTTGTTAAAAAGTGTGACCAGTGCCAGAGAACAGGAACAATAACAAGGAAGCACGGGATGCCTTTGAATAATATCTTGGAGGTAGAGATTTTTGATGTCTAGGGGATAGAATTTATGGGTCCATTCCCATCATCTAGGAGAAATAAATACATTTTGCTGGCAGTTGACTACGTTTCGAAAAGGGTGGAGGCAATTACATTGCCGACGAATGATGCCATGGTTGTCGCTGCGTTTGTGAAGAAGAATATATTGTCCAGATTTGGTACTCCACGTGCCTTGATTATTGATAAAGGAACCCACTTTTGAAATCGGTTGTTGAATAACCTTTTNCATATCACCCTCAAACAAGTGGCCAAGCAGAGGTATCCAACAGAGAAATTAAGCAAATATTGGAGAAAACGGTGAGTGTGAACAGGAAAGATTGGGCTGCTAAGCTAGATGATGCCTTATGGGCATACAGAACAGCGTACAAAACACCAATTGGAGCATCACCGTACAAGATGGTCTATGGGAAGGCATGTCACTTGCCCGTAGAGCTTGAACATAAGGCATACTGGGCCATCAAGAAGCTAAACATGAACCTTGAAGCCGCAGGTGAGAAAAGATTGCTGCAGTTGGATGAATTGGATGAGTTCAGGCTGCACTCGTATGAAAATTCCAAACTTTACAAAGAAAAGACCAAGAGATGGCATGACAAAACATATAAAGCCGCGTCATTTTGAGCCAGGCCAACAGGTATTATTATTCAATTCTAGGCTTACACTGTTTCCTGGAAAGCTGAAATCGAGATGGTTAGGCCCGTTTGAGATAGTGAGAGTCACCCCATAAAGTGCTCTTGAGTTGCGAGCTATACATGGTGAAAGAAAATTTTTCGTGAACGAACATAGAGTCAAACACTATTGGGGTGGCCACATAAATCGTGAGAAGACCAAGGTCGTGCTCGCTGATTAGTGAGGCGAAAGTTTGTGTCGTGCCGCGACGTTAAATAAGGCGCTTGTTGGGAGGCAACCCATCATGTATATCTATTCTATTTTTAAGTAATTTTTTTTAGTGTCGAGTTTTGTGTTGTTTTTATTTTGCAGAGTAGGGGAAGTCTTTGTACCCAAAAGTTGAAGCGGGGGAGCATGTTTGAGCTTAAGTGTGGGGTCATCCCGACTCTAAAGATTGAGAATCATGTCCGAGCTATGCCCGAGAGGGTCTCAGGGAGTATTTCTCTCCCTTGTTTTAATGTTTTTCTTTGTGATCATGCATCGAGGACGATGCATAACATAAGTGTGGGGAAACTACTTTCTGAAGTGAAGTGTAATTGTATATAACTATTGTTTTAGTTTTAGAAAAATCTCGGACTTTTCCCAACGATAGATCTGTTGGACAATTTTCTTGAGGGATAAAGTCCGATTTAAAAAAACCAAAAAGATTTTTTTTTTTTGAATAGTTAGGTAGTATCCCTTGTTTTTTCTTTGGGCACCGGTTCTTTTCCAAGGGTGTAACTTGAACCGGGTACTTTAAAATTATTTTTTTAGAGTAGTCAGGAAGCAACTGAGTAACTTAGAAATACCCTATGACATGTTTGATGCCGGCATATTAGGTTATGACATACATTCTGCTTTCCCTTATATATGGTTTGACATGTGATGCCTGAGAAAACTAAATAGCCTATTTTGTGATGCCTTAGCTCAGTTGCTTGACTTGTATGCTACAGAGTGTAATATTGCTTAATTTTCTCAATTTTGTGTGCTTGCTTGACTTGAGAGTTGAATAAAACCGTTGTGATTGAGTCATGTGCAATGTGTGAGTGAGGTTTAGTGATTTTCTATGCTATCCTGTGTAGTCTAGAACTTGCCCCGTGTGTTAATCGAAGCGAAATTGTAGGTTATGCTAGTCTAGGAGATGACGTAGGCATTTTCTTTCTTGATCATGGATGTGCTTGTCACATAAGAATTAAAAATTTCCATTGCTAGCCCCTTTTAGCCGTTTGACGTTTTCTTTGGTACCCACATTACAAGCCGTACCCCTATTTTGTTGTTAAATTGAGATTTTTGCACCTGTTCCTCCTAAGGCACTTAGTCACTAAAAGAAGTAAGGTGGGATAATGGTAATTAACTTTGGAGTGGAGCCATGGAAAGGCCCGTTAGTGCACTAAGAATTGTATTCAAAAGTCACTAGCCATTGAATCTTCATGTATGGAGTGTCTGGAGGAAAGAAAAAAAATGATAGTAAAAGTATGAACAAAAAGATACACACCTCCAAATTTTTATTAATTTGTGCTAGTGAAAATATATAAGTGCTTAATTGAAAAAGGCTTATGTTGAATATGAGTTGTGGCAAGGGGAATTGGTTGAAGAGAATATGTGTTGATTTGTGAAGGTAGTGTATTAAAGTTCTTAGGAGGGTAGTCACCATTCCTAAATATATCCTAGCCGTCCCATAGCCTACATTACAACCTTAAAATCCCTAATTGATCCTATATTTGGCTAACTTGAATTAGTAGAGATCTACATTAAGGGCAAGCTTATGGTACGACCACGGGATGCATATGAATTCTTTGTGAGAGTGAGGGAANGATTAAATTGTTATACTTGGGCATATTTAAAGAAGGGAAAGAATGTGAAATTTTGTATGTTCATACTTGATTGCTAGTATCGATCATATTTAAGGGGTAAGGTGTGTGATCGAAAAGTAAAATACTCCTTGATAATGAAATTGGTACGTGTTGAAGGGTAGTAGATTGTCCCATTGCTCGAGGACGAGCAATTGTTTAAGTGTGGGGTGTTGATGTGTGGCTATAATTTATGGTTTAAAGCATTATGTGCCTTACATTTTATGTGCGTTAATGATAAAAATACACGTCGTATGTGCATAATGGAGTCTATTTCATGTGTAGGTTAATTGGAGATGGAAGCCGAGCTAAATGGATGCATAAACGTCAAAAATACGCTCAAGAGTCAAAAAAGAGTGAATCGGGCTATAGTCGGGCGTTTGAGCTGTAAACTGGGAATACCAGGTTATAGCTGGGCGTTTGGGCTATAAAGCCTGGTAGGACCAGGCATTTGGGGGGCGTTAGAGCCCTAACGTCAGGCCTGGCTAGGCTTTATCCGGGCGTTTGGGCCATAAAGCCTGGTCCCTGGTCCGTTCCATCCGAGTTTTGAAGGTTTTAAGTGTTTCCCGGTTTGAATAGAAGTCTCCTACATGTTTAGGGTTTGTCCCAAACATATAAATAGACCCAAAAACACAACTTTGAGAGGAGGATTCCATTTTGGAGAGTAGATACACACGGGATCGTTAGGAAGCGAAGGATTTCTCAGTTTTCTTCATCTTATTCTAGTATTTTCAATTTATGCAACACTTATGCAATTGTTTGATTATAGCATGAGTGGCTAAACACCCATTGTTCTGGGGTTGTGGTTTAGCTATAAATATTGTTATTCGAAATTAATTTAACCTTGATCATAATTCACTCAATATATGGTTGTTTCTTCAGTTCGGTGTTTAATTGCTTAATTGTCTGGCCATCAATTTGTTTCTATATACTATCTATGTTACGCTTGGGAAAGCCGTATATAGATTAGAGAAGAATTGAAGACAGCGCGATCTTAGCCCTTCAGGGGAGCGGATTTGTGGTTAGGATAGGAATATACCTAGTCACCGTGCTTAATTAAACATCGTAATCTTAGTGCGTTCTAATAGATTAATTTCATAGGAATATAGGCATTAATCTATTGAGAATAGGCGAGTAGTGCTTCGGGAGAAGGCTATGAGATCTTTTATCGATTAATTCGCAACCATGAGTGAATTATATGAAAGGGAGAGTTAATTAGAATGCAATACGAGTGGTGAATTGATCACAACCCTGGAATATTTGCCTCTACTGAATACAAGACAATACTTCGTACTTGATAATTAGTTATTCCATAGACTTGTAGTATAAATTAGTTACATTCCTGGATTCTATTTTTGCTTGATTAAATAACAATTAGGGTGATTCAGCAAGTAGTTTACGCAAGTCCCTATGGGTTCGACATTCGATTTAACATTATATTACTTGCTACGACCACGTATACTTCCGTTGGCGTTTGGGACCAACAAGCATCAGTACAACCGACCCCATGTACTGAGTAAGTGCTGAGCCTAACCTCGGCGAAGTAGTGACGAGGCTAAGACACGACTATCAAATTTGCCTGTCTAGTTCGAATATATATATATATAAAAAACGGAAGAGAAATACAGGAAGTAATCCATCAATAAGTGAAGGGGAACATTTTGTGGGGAGATAACAGTTTCATATAAGAAATCTTAACAATGAAAGGAACAACAAGGTCAGAATATCAATAAGGACCAGAAATCACAAGCTTGTACGGCATCACCCTTCGCGCTTTTACTTTCGTCCTCACTATGCAGTGTATAATGTAATCAATGTAAATCATGGAACGGCATCACCCTGCGTGCTTTTACTCTCCTTCCTCACAGTATAATAAATGAATATCGGTATGGAATGGTACATCGTACGGCACTGAATCACCCTTCGTGCTTTACACTCTTCCTCACAATAGCGAACAGTGCACGGCATCACCCTTCGTGCTTTAACACTCTTCCTCACCCAAACAACAATCACAAACAACGGGCAAGGGAGTAAACAGAATAGAAATAGGAATCTCGGCAAGGGAACAATAACGTAATCTCAACATCCCAGCAAGGGAGACAATATCAAACAATGCACGGCATCACCCTTCGTGCTTTACTCTCATTCTCACCAAGACAAGTGCACGGCATCACCCTTCGTGGTTTACTCTCATACTCACCAAAACAAGTGCATGACATCACCTTTCGTGCTTTAACACTCTTCCTCACCCAAACAACAATCACAAACAACGGGCAAGGGAGTAAACAGAATAGAAATAGGAATCTCGGCAAGGGAGTAATAACAATAATCTCAACATCCCGGCAAGGGAGACATCAATTAAACAATTAAATCTCGGCAAGGGAACAACACAACGATGACACGACAAGGGTATATTTCAATAACTCTTTCTCTTTGTTTCACTTTCATTTCCATGATTTATTCTATCACTTGAGCCAATGCTCCAAAAGATGTAATATCTCATATTTCTTCATTATTCGTTTCACGATTTGAGACAATACTCCAAAGATGTAATTATCTCATATCTCTTCACCATTCATTTTACAATTTGAGTCAATGCTCCTCGAAGTTTAAAGATCACAATTCCCTCCACATGCTCTTTACAACACATAGAAATCATCAATTAAGCATGGAAGTTACAACAAAATCAGAATATTCGCAATAATAAGACTCACGATCATGCTAGACACCAATGTATAGATACTCCTCACCATGCCTATACATCGTACCCTACAATTAGCAAGTAGCAAACAAGACTCAACTTCTATTCCCTCAACGGGTCCAAAATATATAGCAATCAACCCTCTAGCACCACCTTTCCTTTAGAATTCAACTCCAGAATGGTACTATCTAGGCATAATCAACTCAAGTATATCAATAAGATTCAATAATTCAATTGCATAGCTTAATTACCTATTTCCATGTATTCTTCCAAAATAACAAATTTTGACCCCGGGCCCGCTCGCTCGGATTCTTGTAATTCTCGAGGGGAATACTCACCCAAAGCCTAAGGATCATTAATATAAGATCTCTACTTGATTTCATGGCCAATTCACATAAAATTCTCAAGTGCTCACAAGTTCTAGGTTACTACCCAATTTCTTGAATCTTTGCACTAGTTTATGTAGTTAATTAGGCTAGGATGCATGCATGAAACAAATTTATGGGTAGAGTTCACTTACCTTGTAGGACCTGGATGAAAGCTCTTAAAATGGAGGAAATCGCCTAAGGAAGAAGATGGAAAATGAGAAAAATGTGTTAAAAACCCGTATTTAAAACTCACTGCCTGAACAGTGATCTCGCACCTGCGGCTCTGGGGACCGCACCTACGACCACGCACTTGCGAGAAGAATCTCGCACCTGCAGAATTGGGCTGGGGGGTCTAGGATCGCACCGTGGAAGTGGAGACCGCAACTGCGAGAAATTCTCCGCACCTGCGATAACTGGCCAGGCCATTGGTGATCGCACCTGCGATTCCTGGGACCGCACCTGCGGTCTTGCACCTGCGGTCTCGCACCTGCGATGCTGGGCAACCGCACCTGCGGTCACACCAGAGCAGGTGCACCAGCAACTTTGTTTGCTGGTTTTTAGCCCCGTTAAGTTCGCGGAAGGCACCTGGGCCCACCCGAGCCCTAGTCCGAATATACCAACGAGTCCCAAATCATATTATGGACTCGCTCGAGCCTTTAGAACACTCAAAACGACGCTAAAACTCGAAATCACACCCCCAAACCTCAAGAACCAAACTTAGGAATTTAAATCTTCTAAACTTCGCTAACAACGTGCCGAACTGACCTATACAACTCGGAATGATACCAAATTTCACAAATAACTCACATAACATCCTACGAACTTGCATGTGCAATCAAATCTCCAAAACAACATCATATACATCGAATTAAGCCTCAAAATCCATGAATTCTATCAAATTTCATAAAACATCAAATTTTCCATTTTAAGTCTGAAACCCGTCAAACGAAATCCAATTTCAACCAAACTTTACGGAAAGTGCTTAAACCATATATAAGACATGTACCGGGTACCGAAACCAAAATACAGGCCCGATACCATCACTTTCTAATCGGATTTCATTTTCAACTTCCATAAATATTTTCAGAAAACAATTTTACTCAAAAATTCATTTATTGGGCTTGGGACCTCGGAACTCGATTCCGGGCATACGCCCAAGTCCCATATTTTCCTACAGACCCTCCGGGACTGTCAAATCACGGTTCCGGGTTCGGGTCCGGGTCCATTTACCCAAAATGTTGACCAGAGTCAAATTTACTCATTTTAATATCAAATCTTAGCATTTTTCACAGAATTTCATGTTTAACTTGTCCGGCTACGCGCCCAGACTGTGCACGCAAATCAAGGCAACTACGAATGAGGTTTTCAAGGCCTCGAAAGTACGCAATGGGTAATAAAATAGGTGATGCCCCCTTTGGGTCGTCACATTCTACTGGAAATTGAATTTAGCCTAGAAACAAAGGGGCGTCATTCCTGGTTCCACAACAGGCGCCATCACGACCCCAAAATCGGGTTGTGACAGTATCATTCAAGTAGATATGTATCAACGTATATGACTCATACTGATCAGCAGGTCATGATGCCTATGTGGCTTCTGAGATAGATAAGCTAGCTAAGCTTGTACCTCTGTATCTATCGATCCGTGATTTTTACAGAGATAAGCAAGGCATAGATTGGTATCATGGCTCAACATACAGTGACAAGGCACAAATTGATCCCTTTGATGTAGTTTTCATTTCAAATCTGCCTCAACAAAAATCTGGGAGCATGTATGACACCAATCCTCTTCCTTGTATCATTTATAGTTGTAATAATATGAATTGTTTTGAATTGTGTTAATATGTTTTTTCAGGGATTGTGGGTTGCATTTTGCGGCATACGTAGAGTTGCTGAGAACTTTTGGTTTTGTTTCTCAAAAAAAATTTGATGCCAATTTACTCCGTCAAAGATATGGTGCCCTCCTTTGGGACTATGCTATGCGGAAGATAGATGCTGATTCCATAAGCGAGAGCGAAGCACCCTCAAAGATTGTTAGGCAAATGAAGGATTCAGATACGTCGGTTAATATAATGTTAGAGTAGTTTTAGGTGAATGTAGTTTTGGATGGTAGTATTTTTGTGAATATTGTAATTCTTGGATAGTGTTTTGGTAAAGATGGTCTTTAGTTAAGAAAATTATTATGTTTTTATTCTATTCACTGTATCAACAGTGTTTATATATGATCATTTAAAGTATTCAGTCGATGTATTCAATATTTTTGTGCATCTGAATTCAACTGTAATCAACAGGTTATGTTTGTATGTATCTAACGGATTGTATTCATGTGTGTTCAACAGGTTGTATTCAGATGTATTCTTCATGTGTGTTCAACAGGTTGTATTCAAATGTATTTGAATACACATTCTATTGGTCTGTATTCAACATATTGCATTCCACAGGATTTATTCATATGTATTTTACGTTGTCTACATGTATTTTTATAT
Organism: Nicotiana knightiana; assembly: GCA_005239525.1. NCBI lineage: Eukaryota > Viridiplantae > Streptophyta > Magnoliopsida > Solanales > Solanaceae > Nicotiana > Nicotiana knightiana. Next base: position 28,871 of record ML407290.1, on the reverse strand, counting down.
ATTAGGAGTCTATAAGACCTTTATAAAATACACTCATATCGTATATATAACAGATGTATTAATATGTATTCAGTTGTATTTGAATACATGTATTTAATATGCAGAAATCATATACAATCTCTGATCTAAAGAGTCGTTTTGTTTTTAGTTATATTTATATGTAATAAAAGAAAAAGAAATATTGGATGGTGAATGAAATATGACATATTTTTATAATACACTCATATCATATGTATCTAACAGATTGTATTCATATTTATTCAACCGGTTGTATTCAGATGGATTCGAATACACATTCTATTTATCTGTATTCAACATATTGCATTCCACAAGTTGTATTCAGATGTATTTTGCATGTTGTCTTCATATTTTTTTATATTTATTTTACATATATTAGGACTCTATAAGACCTTTATACAATACACTTATCTTACAGATTGTATTCATATTTATTCAACAGGTTGTATTCAGATGGTATTTGAATACATGTATTTTAATATGCAAAAATCATATACAATCCCTTGTTCAAAGCGTCATTTTGTTTTTAGTTATATTTATATGTAATAAAAAAAAGAATCAGTAAATATGACATCTTTTTACAATACAGATTGTATTCATGTGTATTCAACCGGTTGTATTCAGATGTATTCTAATACAAATATTTAATATTCATAGATCATATACCAACTATGTATTCTATTTGTATTCAGATCGCATGAATTAATATAAATAGTCGTATTTAAATTATGTATTTACATTCAATACACCACCTAATTATATCCAGAATATATTCTGAAATAGAAATCATAATGTATCATTTCAAAATGCTAGCGGAAGCTATGGAAAATAGTTATATCGCTAATATAAGCCAATATGTGAACTAATTCCTACGTGGAGCATTTCTACAAGTACACTTATTATGTCCTTCCTGCCCACAAATGCTACATGAATGTTGGTTTTTCTTCTGCAGTAATTCACTGAACGACTTGTCGCGCTTCTTCTTTGGTCTTTTAGGAGTTCTTTTCCATTTGGGTGGTAAGTCAACTTCATCTGATACATGTGCTGGTATATTCCATTCATTTCGGTCAGGCAGCGGATACACGGGCACCTTATATGTCATTATAACATACTTTGGTTTGTACTAGTCAGAGCAATAATCTTCCGGCATTAGAAACTTGCTCTTCAAGACAGCCCAAACGTGTGGGCATGGTAATTCGTCAACTTGGAACCACCCACAACTGCATTTTCTCTCCAAGAGGCACACGATGTACTGCCTTCCTACATCATTCACTGTATGCAAGTATTTGGTTGAAGGCACCACCTACATTTAAACATAAACCTATTAGTTTAAAGTATTTAAAAAAATATCATTTATATATCAAAGAACAGACATATTAATTACAGCATATATGGCAAATTTATACATGTATACATAAAGAATTCAAACAAATGTATATTGAATACTAACCTATTTGTATATATAAAATACAAAGACATACAATTTATACTGGTGAATACTATTATATACAGTAACTATATGCTTATGACATACATATGGTTAGAAACAAAACCATTATATACAACTAACAACACAATGAATGTAAGTTATGTATTCTCAATAGTGTAAATTGTACCAAAAATAAATAAACGTTGTACAAAGGATGAATATAGGATTAAAAAATGACTTTAAAAAAAAGAGTGCAACTTATAGTCATTCATGTAGACATTGTCTCATTCATGGTAAGCATCTCCAGGTATTTTCCCAAGTGTTGTGTATGTCTGTGAAGCTTCTTTCCGATTGCTACAATTCCAACGTCCAAACATTTTCCTGACTTCTTCGAGGAAGTCGTATATTGGCAATTCCCTTGCTGACACAAGTGCGGCATTGATTGACTCAGCAATATTTGACGTTATTGTCCATCCCCTGTTAACAGGTGCATACAACCTAGCCCACTTTTCGTATCCAGCTAACTCCAAGTATTATTTCACCCTAATATCTACCGTCTCCACTTTCTCCATTAGACTGTCAAACTCAGCCTGTGTTTATGCTTTTTCCATCGAGAAGTATATCTCGCTCAACTTTGAATGACTTTTTTTAAATTTCTTATATACGTTGTTCCATAGATGCCATATACAAGCAAAATATGGTACCGTTGGATACACTCTTGATACAGACTTTATCATACTCTAGTTCCTATCTGAAATGATGCACATGTTTTCCCTCTCACCATATGCCTCCTTGAATTTCTCAAAGAACCACATCTAAGCAGCATCATTCTCTGAATCAATAACACCATATGTTAGTGGAAATATATGTAACGACCTGGTCGGTCGTTCCGAGAGTTTAGCCCTAGTTCCCCCGTTTCTGCTTCATTTTATGTGGTTCAACTTCATTTATGGGTTTTGGTTCGGTTGGTTCGGGTGTCATGGTGAGAATTGAGGCATTTAGTCTCTCAAAGTAGCCTAATAGTTGAGAAAGTCAACCGAGAGTTGACTTATTGGTGAACGACCTCGGAATGCAGATTTTATGGCTCGGATAGCTTCGTTAGATGATCTGGGACTTAGGAGTGTGTTCGGAATGAAGTTTTGATGTCCGGTGTAGAATTAGGCTTGAATTGGCAAAAGTTAGTTTTTGGCGATTTCCGGTCAGCAGTGGAAAATAGGCTATCGGGGTCGGAATGGAATTCCGGAAGTTAGAAAAGGTCTGTAATGTCATTTTGGATATGTGTGCAAAATTTCAAGTCAATCGTAGGTGTTTTGGTTGGTTTCGGCATCGTTAGCGAAATTTAGAAGTTTTAAAGTTCATAGGGTTGAATTTGATGTAATTTTGGTGTTTTCATGTTATTTTTGGTGTTTCGAAGGCTTGACTAAGCTTGAATAATTCTATGGGGTGTGTTGGTATGTTTGGTAGGGGCCCTGAGGGGCTCGGGATTGATTTCAGATGGTTGGCGGAGTTTTGAACCTGGGAAATTGCAGCAAATTACTGCTGGTGTAAGTTTCTGGTGTTGGCCGCACCTGCGGATGGATAGCCACACGTGCGATGCCGCAAGTGCGAAAGTCCATGCGCAGGTGCGAAGGGAGTCTAGGCAGGAGGAGTATGCAGGTACGAAGGGATGGCCGCACCTGCGAAGCCGCAGGTGCGGAGAAGGGGTCGCAGGTGCGAGAATTTGGTATGTTAGTAGGTTTTCGCAGGTGCGTACCTGGGACCGAAGGTGCGGGTCCGTATGTGCGATGAAAGGTCTGCAGGTGCGGAATTGATTGGCAGAACTGTATAAAATAAGTCTCTGTGAAATTTTAGTCATTCTACTATTGTTGCATGCGGTTGGAGCTCATTTGAGGGAAATTTGAAGAGAGAATTCTTGGGTCTTCAGTGGAGGTACGTTCCCGGGTTATTAAAGTCGTTTCTATACTATTTTGTTCGGATTAGGCTTGTAAATTGAAGGATTTAAAGTAGAAAAAGGTTGGGAAAAAATGGGTGGAGGATTGGAAAACTCTTTTGGCACTTTGGGTAGGTAATTGTGGTCCGATTGTGGTGTTTTTGGTATGTGTAGAATCGTGGGAGGACGAGGTTTCTTGTGATGTAAATTTTATCAGATTCTGAGGCATGGGCCCAGGGCTCGGGTTTGGCCGAATTTCGAGATTCTTGTATAAATTGATGGTTTTCGATTGGGTTGTGTTCCTTTAGTATATATTAATGATGTTAAACTGGTTTTGGTTAGATTCGGAGCAATCGAGAGGCAATTTGAGGGGAAAGAGCATAGCGGACTAATATTGTGGCCCGGTAGAAGTAAGTAATGGTTATAAATCTTGTCCTGAGGGTATGAAACCCCAACATCATATTTCTCACTGATTTTAGAATGGCGCACATGTCAGATTATGATTATGTGGCGCGCACTGATTTTTGGACTGGACTTGGTCCTCTCCGTGGCAATTAATGAGTTGCGTATTTTACTCTAAACTATAAGTTAAGTTGTGTTCTAAAGATTATTGAAATATTTAGGCTATAAGCCATGTTTGGGGCCTCATGCCGACTTGTTTAGAGCCCTTGGGGGATTTTTACTGTTATTTCCTCACTGTTTGTTGATGATTTCACTCAGTCACATTGTGCTTACTATTTTCGAAACTCAGCCTGAGTTACACTACTTTGAGATTTAAAAATGATGTTTTGGGTCGAGTACCCCGTTTTACTGATACGCCCGAGGGGATTTTGAGAGGTTCTGCTAAGTGAGGCCGAGGGCTTGATTGTGAGGATATGATACACCACGAGGTGACTTGATATTAGCGCTTGGGCTGAAGGAGCCCTCCGGAGTCTGCACACACCCCTAGTGAGCGCACCGAGTGCCAAGTGACGAGTGATTGGGAGGCATGAGTGACTGTGAGGTATGCCCGAGGGGCTGATTATGAGTGACTGTGAGGCATGCCCGAGGGGCTGATTATGATACATGTTTTTTCCCGAGGGGCTACTTACAATTTTACCACTTTCACTCTGAACTTATGAAATATGTTTTTCCCGAGGGGCCTCTTTATGATTTTCAGCATTTTTACGCTAAACTTCTTGAAAGTTATGTTGAAACTATTGGCAAGTATATTTCCAAATGATATTTACTGAAATTGGATTTTAAAGCGTGATGATTTAACGTATACATTGTTGGAAAGAAAGGTTGTGCTTATTGCGAATTGATGAATTGAATTTATGTGTTTCTTGTTGCTCAGACCTGATTTATTTTCATTACTACTGAGTTGGTGTACTCACATTACTCCCTGCACCTTGTGTGTAGATCCAGGTGTTAGGGCAGGGTGAGCTGTCTATCTGTTCTAGAGATTCTTGGAGGTTTGCGAGGTAGCTGCATGCGTCCGCAGTCCTGCTCTCTCTCTCCTGCTTACTATTGTAGAAATTATTTTCTTTTGAGTTGTATATTTCTATGTAGATGCTCATGACCAGTGACTCCGGGATCTCGGGGGTTGTATTTAATATTCAGTATAGCTTTAACAGTTTTATAAATGTTTAAAGGAAACCTTTATGGGTTATCAGTACAGTAAAGATGTAAATAGAAGCTTATTATGATTAGAGTGTAGTTTTGGCTGGCCTAGTTCCACGATAGGTGCCATCACGACTGGCTTAGATTTGGGGTCGTGACAGTATATGACCTGTAAAGATAATTGTAAATATGTATTTCAATCTTTAATATGCAGTAATATTATCAAATTTAATTATATTCCCCATACTCACCTGCACCATCCAACGTGGTGGCCGAGACGAAAGTCCTAGTGTAATACGATTTTAGGTGGCTTCCATCCACAACCACAATGGGTCTACATTGATCGAACCCCTTTATAAAGGCATACAATGATATATACACATACATGAACTCATTTTGTGGGGATTTTACTATTCTAATGTGCGAACCAGGATATGTCATATATATTATATACAAATATCCTGGTAATTTATTGTATGAATCAGTTGGTTCACCCCTCAAAACATTCATTGTCTTTTCTTTAGCCCACCACGCCAACATGTAACTAACATCTATACCAAAATCTGATTTCACATCATCAATTATATCCTTTGGGGTGTATTTCCTCTTATGATTAGTAAGCTTGACCTAATCATTCCACCGAGAAGACTGCTACTTGCTTGACGTTGCTCATAGACCTTATCCTTCAACGGACATGTATGCTTATCACTGAACTCTCTCACTTTGAACATTTGTGATTTGTTAATGCTAGATGCCTTAAACCTCCATTCACAATCCTAGGACATACATAATAATGTATAGTTGCAAATAATTTTTAATATATACGATGAGTATAAATGATTGACAATTAACTAATATAATGCGAATACATTGTAACAGATATATACATTATTATAAAATACACACATATACATGTGAATAAGGTTTTATATATATATATATATATATATATATATATATATATATATATATATATACATTTAAATATGTAAAAATACATCTAAAAACAAATAGCGAGAGCCACTGTAACATATAAATAAGAAATCATATCGTATGTATCTAACAGATTGTATCATGTGTATTCAACATGTTGTATTCAGATGTATTCGAATACATATTATATGGATCTGTATTCAACATATTGCATTCCACAGGTTGTATTCAGATGTATTTTACAGGTTGTCTACATGTATTTTTATATTTATTTACATATTTAGGAGTCTATAAGACCTTTATACAATACACTCATATCGTACGTATATAACAGATGTATTAATATGTATTCAGTGGTATTTGAATACATGTATTTAATATGCAGAAATCATATACAATCCCTTATCCAAAGTGGCTGGTAAAGGAAATATGACATCTTTTTACAATACACTCATATCGGTTGTATCTAACAAATTGTATTCATGTGTATTCAACAGGTTATATTTAAATGTATTCGAATACACATTATACTTATTTGTATTCAACATATCGGATTCCACAGGTTGTATTCAGATGTATTTTACAAGTTTTCTTGATATTTTTTTATATTTATTTACATGTAATTATACCCAGGCAAACCTAAATACACCTAAATACAGATTAAACATGCTATCATGGAAACAAAATATGTATTCACACACACCTTACATAATAATACATTTGAATATAACTTGACATTTAACAAGTTGTATTTAATATCAAGCGCAAACCTGATAGTATTAGACCTATCAACCCGGAATTGAAATCATTCAGATATTGCGTAATGTTGCATCACCTGTTTCAATATAGCCTTATCCTTATATACTTGTCCAGCCAAAACCTCTCTTTGATTAGTTTCTGAAATAATCAAATTTGTGTCCAATTCGAACACCTCAATTGGTTCTCCTGAGTTGAAAGACTCGATAGCAAGTGTATAATCTGTATCAAAATTACACCTTTTATTTGCTGCGTCAATTTGCACAATGTCGCCTAGAACTAAACTACCTCCAACTGCAACTTCTTTGTCAATTGTAATTATGCACAAAGGATACATCCCGGATTCTCTGTTCACTTTTTTCAACTCTATATACACTCTGTAACCCATGTCGTTATGTATTTCCATTGGCGTGCAATTTCCATCTACTTTGTATTCGATTTTGAATGACTTTGAGCAAAAATCTATGTCGAGTTGTTTAGAAATAGAAGAAACCAAATCATTGTACGACACATACTCCTTTATTAGTATCCCCTCAATCGAATAATCGACATAGTTCCTCTCACTGTCCCACTTTCCATAATGTCGCAGCAGAACTGTTAAACTTGCCATATGTAATTGGTTGACCGATTTCTGTATATGAATGTATCAATTCTCTATTTTATTTTGTTGAACACAGAAGCACAAACAAATAAAAAATCAGAGAAGGGAAGAAACAAACGATCTTCGAATGCTCTATTTTGCTTTATATAACGTTTTAGGGAAAAAATCTGATTATTTCCAATAAAAACTGATTACAGTTTATGTAATTAGTTAGTTGAGTTATATTAGGACTCTATTATGTAAATTGATACACTTTCCTTTAAAAAAATCTGAAACGACCTGGAATTTCGCTTTTTCCGTTACTACATACAAGTGAATACAATCAAATACACCCAAATACATTTGATAATCCAGCTCTAGCCCCATGTTTAGCGCCATGTATTTCTAATGTATTCATGAATACAGTAGCTTAAATACATCGAATACACATTAAAAAAACTGAAAACATAGATATAGGAAGTAATATATTAAATGGTAGCTACAATTAACTAATAACCACTAAACAATAGTTATTTATGAAAAATTCTCCAAATATAACACAAATTAACAAGCATTCTTCTAAGCCCAAATTGTTCATCACGATGATGTCCAAATTAAAATCATTTTTCATAAAAAGAAACTTATATGCTAATTATTATCTTTGCTCTTTCATCACCTAAATCAAATTATTTCTTAAGGACTAACATAATATTTCTACTCATTTACACCAACATGGTACTACTCAGACTATCAACTCATTAGTAACGCAAACACCTTAAGCATTTGAATCCACTTTCATAATTACAAATCGCAACTATATATAAAAACAACAAAAAATAGTAATCCTTTAGTGCTAAAGAGAAGAACCATATAATAACATTATGTTGACTATAATTTAAAGCATCAAAACATTTGAAGCTAGAAGTCTTTCCTAGATAATTATACATGAACCTTAAAAGTAACTCATATAAAAGATCTCAAACTAAATGAACATGGTTAAAAATGAGGTTTTTATATTTTCCTTAAACTAAGTAAACTTAAAAAAATGCAATTTCAATTTTATATATAAAGAAAAAACGATAATTTAACTAGTTTCTAACATATTTACATGATGATAACAGTAATATAACATTCATCTTGAAACAAAATCAAATCCAACATGTTCCATCAACCAAACCGGGATCAAATACTCCTTATTATCATCAAGAATCTGCAATATAAGAATTGGAAACTTACCTGGTTTGCAGAATGATAAAATACAACAATGCAGCAACAGAAATTCAGCAGCAAATCCAGCAGAAACAAAAACAACTCAAGTGTTAAGACAACCCAGAAAACTTAACAAAGATGCTTGAAACTAGTAGCTATCAACCTCACACATTGCCTAATAGAAGTTTCTATTTTTGTCAGAGTTTTGCACTAAAAAAATACTCACCAGGGTCTGAAATTTCAGCTTGCTATATATTGTAACGACCCGACCAGTCATTTTGAGAAACTAAGCTCCGTTTGGTGGAATAAGGCCTTGAACAGCTTCACTTTATATATATCAACCTGCGTGCGTGGTTGGATTCAGTTACCGGATAATCCGGAGTCGAATTGGAAGGAAATTTCTATTTTTGAAGCTTAAGTGATGGAAGTTGATCAGAGGTTTGATTTTTGAGTAAACGGCCTCGAAATGAGTTTTGGGTGATGCCAACAGCTTTGTATGATGATTTTGGACTTAGGCGCGCGTCCGGAATTGGTTTTGGAGGTCCGTAGGGTAATTTGAGGTAATTTGGCGAAAGTTAGAATTTCGGCGATTTCGGTCGATAGGTGAAAATTTGATATCGGGCTCGGGATGCAATTTTGAGAGTGGTTGTAGGTCCGTTGTGTCATTTATGACTTGACTGCAAAATTTGGCATCATTCCGGGTTGAATTGATAGGTTTCGGCACGAGTTTTGATATTTGAAGATTTCAAAATTCATAAGTTTGATTTTTGGTTTGATTCGTCATTTTGGTGTTGTTTTATGTGATTTGAAACCTCGAGCGAGTCCGTGTTAGGTTATATGACTTGTCTGTGTGTTTGGACAGGGTCCCCGGGGGTCTCCGGTGTGTTTCGGATGGGCTTCGGGTCAATCTTCGCTCATTTTTCCACTGCTGAACCTGTCTTCTGGTTTCCTTCTATGCGATCGCATAGAGGTAGTCGCAATCGCATCGTGTTGCTCTTGACCCCCCAGTTTTCCTTCAATGCGATCGCATACAATGCTTCGCGATCACATAGTGCAACGTTGGCAGCAGAAAATTTCCTCCTATGCGATCGCACTCTTCAGCTCGCGATCGCACTGTGCATTTTTGGACAGTGGATATTTCCCTTATATGCGATCGCATAAGTATGTTTGCGATCGCATAGAACCTTTTGACCAGCTGATATTTTTCTTCTACGCGATCGCATTACTTCTCACGCGATCACATTGAACAAAATACCTGGGCAGACCGTTTATATCTTCAAAATCGAAGGCGTCACCATTTTATCACATTTTGACTTCTAGAGCTCGGTTCTTGGCGATTTTTGAGAGGGTTTTCACACAATTCGATTGGGTAAGTGTTCTTCAACTAGAATTGAATATATTACATGAATTAGTCTTTGTTTTTATCATTTAAATTGTGTTTTTAGTTAGGGAAAAATGTTGGTTTTTGTAGAAAATTTTTGAAAATGAAATTTCATGATTTGAGGGACGAAATGGTATCGGAATTTGGTAATTTTTGTATGGTTGAACTCATATTGGAATGAGTGTTCGGATTTTGTAAAATTTTACGGGTTCAGAGGTGCGGGCCCAGGGGTCGACTTTTGGGTCGATTTTTATATTTTTGTAAAGATTGAAACTTTATTATTCGAAACAGTTCCTTGTACGTTTTATGTGTATTTTGAAGTTGTTTTAGTTGATTTTGAGCCGTCCGGAGGTCTTTTTGCCCGAGAAGTCATTTTAGAGTATCGGGTTGTCGTCTTCGAAGTAAGTATCTTGCCTAACCTTGTGTGGGGGAATTACCCCTTAGGATTTGAGTCTTCAATGTTGATTGTAGTCTGTGTACGCGAGGTGATGAGTGCGTGCTCGGACTTATTTGTGGAAATTTGACCCTTTAGGAATCTTAGGTCCTTAAATTTGCCGAGTATGAATTGTCCTTAGCATGATTGAATTTCCTAATTTCTAGTGTCATCTTATTTGCTTAAATGTGGAAGTTCTTACTTTTGGATTTACTCTTATTGCCTATTTGACTCCTGATTGACTTATCTGAATATTTTATTTCCTTTTTACTGTCATGCTATGTCTTCTTAACTGTTTATCTCTAATTGTAATTATCTTCATCTCATTCTAGAATAGTTTGGTCTTGACTGAGGTTATGATTATTTTCACGTTGCTTGTCCTTAAATGAAACTGTTGAATACCCTTGAAACTACCGACCTTAAAGGAAGTTTGGATAGACTATACCTTAGTTGGCTTGCCGTAAATAGAGTTATCGAATTTGTGTTTATTTCTTGTTGTTACCCCATGTAATTAGGTGCGGCTGTCACATGCTATTTTCCTTCCTTGTTGAGTGATTCTTAATATGCCTAGATCTCCTTATTATGTTTATTTCTCGTGAACTAGTTTTGTCTATCTTTTGATAGAAGGTTATTGAGTTGATGTATTATTTGTATCTTGAACTGCTGCCATTGTTGTTTTTGTACTTATTATGGTGATGCACGAGGTTTCTGTCGTGCCGTGTTTACTATTGATATTGCACATGCGGCGTGATAAGGCGGGATATGAGATTGAGGGTTGTGCATGTGGCGTGACAAGGTGGGAACATATTTATGCACGTGTGGCGAAACAAGGCGGGCATATACTTTACTATTGCACACGTGGCGAGACAAGGTTGGCTATGTCAGGGATTGTTTGTGATACTTGTGTTGGCCTGGGGGAATTCCTTGTTGTTGATATTGTGTACTGGAATACTTACTGTGTGATTTTATTCGCGTGGAAACTTATGAGATGAAAATGTACGTGTTGCTCCTTTTGCTTTTCTTATGTTTATTGGTTGTTGAAATCGTGTTAGGACACCTGCACAAGCATACACGTAGTTAAGTACTACTAATGGATTTAGGACTCCTTGTTGTTGTCAAGTATAGATACTCTTGTTGTGCTTACCGTATCGGTGGAAATGACCCAATTGGCACGTGAGTCATCCGTGCAGTTAGTACTCGAATGAGGGCGTAAGATGCCAAGTGTTAGGGTTTGAATATTGGGACCTGTAAATGGTGATTTGACCAAGGTTCGGAACCTCATAGAGATGACTATGAGTTTGATATAGAAGTGGTTGAAGTTGTTGAGTCATTTCATGTGCGTGTTGTATATTTACATACCGGATCTGTTTGGGTTCTATTCAGTCTTTGTGTTATACTTCATGGTTTTCCGCTGATACTTATTGTTTTTCCTTCTTTATCGAATTCACTGTCTTGTTAGCTATATTGCATAGCCTTTATGTGTATATCATTATTTCCCTGATTCCTATATTGATATTTGTTCAGTTTTATTAGACCAGTGGGTGTCTTGACTAGTCCTCGTCACTACTTCACCAAGGTTAGTCTTGATACTTACTGGACACCGCTGTGGTGTGCTCATACTACTCTTCTGCATATTTTTGTGCAGATTCCAGGTTTTTGCATAGCCGATCGATTGATTGTCATTAGCGCGGTTGTTGTTGTGGAGACTCAAGGTAAAACCGCTTCAGCGTTCGCGGTTTTGGAGTCACCATCTTATATTTCCATTTGCACTGTTGTACTTATTTATGAACATTTATATTTTTAGGAGTTTTAGTGTAATTTCTTTAAAGCTTATGACTTGTACTTTCGGGTTTTGGGAATCTACAATGTGTAGAGAATTAATTATTCAGAAAAAAAAATTAGATTCTATTTATTATTGTTGTTATTCCATGAATATTAGGCTTACCTAGTCCTTAAGACTAGGTGCCATCACGATACTCAACGGAGGAAAATTTGGGTCGTGACATATATATTAAGCTGCTGATTTTTCTCAAGGATATATGTCCTTTTTAGAGTGTAAAAGATGATATCTCAATGTAAAATAGAGTGTTCAAAAATCTCTCCTAAATTTGAAGAAATACCCTCCCTTTATAGGAGAGGAGAGACATGATTTCATTCTGAAAATCTGTTCAAATGACAGATTTTTCAACATTATTCAAAGGACATCTCTTTGGTAAAAAATATGTCTAAAGAATAGTATTCCTACCAAATATGGACAGTACTTTGGATTATTGTAACTCCAAAACAATCCCAAATAGTATAAAGAAAACCAAACACGGACCCTGCACTCAAGTATTCTACTACCCTCACAAACCAATATCAAACTAAACTATTGCTCGAAACTAGAAGGTGAAAAATCAAGTAACCAGACTTGAACCATCAATAAAAGAACCTAATGACTATAAACAAATAAAACATGTAGTTAAGGCCTTAAACTAGTTAGCTTAAACATGGACAAAACTAGAAATAATGAACATGAAGTTGGAACTTAACAACCAAGGCAACGCAGGATACATGTTGATGATGAAACAACTATCGAGTTGACTGAAACACGAAATCAAAAACGAGACTAAACACGAAATACCGATCGCTAACAGCTTTTGAACTAAAGAAAAATACCAAAATCAATCGCAAAAACTAGAATATCAGTGAACTTCGCCAATTACAAATAGCTAATCGGATTTCAAAAGTGATTAACAAAAACGATTGACTAAACAAAACGTAATGGCAAAGTAAACGACTAACTAATACATGATTCAAAAGTATTAAGCAACAACTAAGATTACTGACTCTAAACCAACTAACAACTTAACTAAAGATAAATAAAGCACATGAACGAACAAAGAAGAAAAATCAGAAGTTTAGACCTACGCAAACTACAATGAAATAGAAAGAAAAAGAAAAAGAAAAAGGACATAAGGGATTAGGGTGTATCGGAAACGCGAGTGCCCGAGACAGTGGTGGTGCAGCAGTGGTGGCGATTCGGGCAGTGATGGATGAAGTTTTGACGTCGGACGTGCTCTTCTTGTTGTTGGCCCTTTATTATCCAATCAAACTGAAGTCCAACGAACTCAGCAACGAGAAAGGCTCGTTCGAGCCAAAGTATAAGTGACCTGTAACCCGCCAGAATTTAGCCACTGGGGTTTCGACTTCAAACCAAGAAATAACGGTAGATTAGGGAAGAACCACACACTCATGTAGGTATTAAGTAGTGGTGAGGTCTTAAACTTGATGAATTTGAGGAGAAATAGGCGGCTAGGGTTTCGGTTTTTTGAAGATTCATGGAGATTGAGATGGAGTTTGAGGATTTGGGGTTCGGATATGAGTAAAGGATCAAGAGACGAGGAACTATTGAAATTTTGAGGGGTTTTGGGCGGTGGCGCGCGGTGGGGCAGAGGCGACGGTGCGACTAGGGTTTTTGTCAATTTTTGGTGGAGATTTGGGGAATTTGGGTTGTAGGTCTAGAAAGGGGGTGAGTAGAGGAAGGAAATGGTGTTTAGAGCACCACCGGCGGCGGCTTACGGTGGTGACAGTGGAAGGGGGGCGGCCTTGAGAGAGGGTGAGAGAGAGAAGAGAGAAGGGGATGGTTTTAGGGTTTGGGAAAATAGGAAAAAATCTAATTTTTAGCTTTTATATTTTAGTTAGGGATAAATTTTGACCATTAGATTAATATTGAATGAATTTCCATGATGGATTTTCATCTACTTACCAAAAACGATGTAGTTTTGTCTTGAAACTACATTGTTTTAAGTCCTCCCATAACAGCCCCTTGTCTTGCACTCTTGGCCACTTTCTCTTTCAAATTTGGCCCAATTCTTTTAATTCTACTTATTAAACTGAATTTACACACATAAATTAATTAATTAAATAACTTATCCAAATGATCCATTAACTAGATTAATTCACCAACTGAATAGTTAATTAATTCCTAAAATGCACAAATGAAGAAAGAGCTAATTTTTTGGTATTTTTTATTCCAAATTCAATTAACAATACACAAAAATATAAAAAAATAATGATTGAAGGAGAATTAACATTTACAACTTTAGGAGAATTTAAATGGTGCAAAAATTAGGTATTCACAGCTGCCCCTCTTTGCTCGAGAACATGAAGAGTTTTCGTGCAAAGAAAAGTGAATGCTATGGCTAATTTGTTCTCACATATCACTCCACTTAAAGCATTTTTGAAAAAAAAAGGTGACCGGACCTTGCTTCCGAGGTTTCCTACATATCCTTGTCTATAAAAGAATCAGGTTAGTGTAGTTCTGGGAAAGTTTGGTAGCTAGGACTACCGGACACTGGATTTTAAAACTGTTGTTGTTGTTGTTGTTGCTGTTGCTGTTGCTGTTACTGTTACTTGCTGCTTACATTAAAGGAAAAGAGAAGAGAACTACATATGTCTGCAAAGTAAGAGTTACAAAATTCCTATCTATGTGCCTTCTGGAGTCAAATCTTGATTCTTGACTTGCTCTCTTGTGTCGACCATAGATTGGATCTTGATGCTCTTTGAAGAAAAGATTGTGACTTAATCTCGATTGCTTTCTTTCTGGATCATAATTTGAGAAGATGAATCTTGAGAAGCTGGGTTGCTGACATATTGTCAATGCTAACTTCAATTATCTTGTGATCGAAAGACTTCTTTCTTCTGATGAGACACTGAAACTACAAGCTTTAACCTCTTGTTCATTATGGTGGGGCCTGCAAATCCATCAAAGACGAACAAAACGAACAAAATTTTTCTGCCCCAGTTTGGACTAGGAAAATTTTGTGAGTTATTAGAGAGATCTATAAACTATCTGATTATTAAAAGGCACACAGAAATATTAGTATAAACAAACTAAAAGTGATAAAATTTGTAACGAGGGATTGTGTACCTTACATTACCAAAAGGATAGGTAACCAAGGGTTGGTACCCTGTATTACTGAAAGAAAATATAACTAGGGGTTGGTACCCTGTATTACTGAAATGAATGTAACTAGGGGTCGGTACCCTGTATTACTGAAAGGAATGTAACCAGGGGTTGGTACCCTGTATTACTAGGAAGGAATGTAATCGGGAGTTGGTACCCTGTATTACTGGAAGGAAGGTAACCAGGGGTTGACACCCTGTATTACTAGGAAGGAATGTAACCATGGGTTGGTACCCTGTATTACTAAAAGAAATGTAACCAGGGGTTATTACCTTGTATTACTGTAAAGGAGTGTAATCAGGGGTTTGCGCACTGTATCACTGAAAGGAATGTAACCAGGGGTTGGTACCCTGTATTTGTTTAACTAAATAATTAGATCCTTTGACCAAATCTATTTTTAGGATGAACATGGTTTTCTGATAATCCAAGAAATAATAATAAATAAAAAGGAGTAAGTATATAGACAATAATATGATGCACAGAAAAGTAAAATGTATTGTATTCGTAGTTCAAATGCATTTACAAGTTATATTTTCTTCCCTTATATAGGGAATTTCTTAATATAACGTCTACCTCTTACAATGATCGCTCATTAATGACTAATTATTACATTAATGGGACGTCACAAAGAATAACCGTAACTGTTGCATGACGGTTGTGTCTGAATCTGCCCGTAGCTCTGTCCGGATTCGTTCTGACCGTGTCTCTTCCTTGTCTCAGTCAGGTGAGTTTCTCGTAGCTGATTTCCCCGTAGGTTTATTGAGTTGTGCCTCTTTTATTCGCACCTCTTTATTGAATCATGTCTAGCTGACATGTTTTCCTTGATCCACGTAGCCGGCTGAGTCATCGGGAATTATCATACGTGTGAAAATCTTTTTTACCAATACAGATAGTCCCCCCACTTACCATTTATTTATCGATTAATATTTGGTAAGTGGATACGCATTTATGGCGGGAATATTTTGCCGCCGCTTCATCTCGAAATATTGTATCCTTTTCTGAACAGAGGCGTCGCTTGTCATTTCTATTTAATGCACAAGCCACGTGTTCTCACTGGATTGGTTCTGCAGTTACTCGGCGCCTTTTAGGGCTTTTTGCGGCTGCATCAATCATGAAGTGACACCTTCAATCATGACTTTCTCATCATTGTTTTTCTCATGTTTGACGGTTGTCTTCAAGTATAAATACCTCTTTCTTTTCTTTCCTTCCACGAAAAACTTCTAACTTGTCTTCTTTATTTGTAAAGAGTTTCTTCTTGTCTTCATAGACATGTATTCTTCGAACCAATCTAAAAGAGTGATAGACGTCGAGAATTTGACACCCTCTTCCGCTCTGACTCGAAGTCGGGGGTGGTACACTGAGGAGTTTAGGCTCTACTCCTTCGAGAGGATCTTCTTCTTCCCAGATTGTTTCCCCTCCTTCTGCTAGGTCTTTAGTCTCTCCAAGAGTTAGGGCTTCCAGGTCTTTGTCCAGGGGTAGAGAACATCACGAACCCCTACGCGAACCACGAGTTGATGAAATCATTCCTGCTGAGTTTACCTTCACTAGGGATAGTCAGGTCCTTGTAGCTCAGTCGTTATCCCTTGATAGTGTTGATAGGTATCCCACTCTTATTACCGAAGGTTTGACTCCCCTTGTTTGCAGGGAATGTTTTTGGGAGTTTGATTTTCCCATTGTTATTCCAAATAGCAATCAAAGAATAACATCTTACAAGACGAGGCATTCTTTTGTTTACACCTACCCTTTTACTCTAGGGTTTAGACCTCCTATTGATCCAGTCATCATCGAATTTTGTCGTTTCTTTAACATTTGCTTAGGACAAGGTGGTCCTCTTGTGTGGCGGGTTGTCGCGTGTCTTAGATGTTTAGCTTCTTTAGCCTCGGTTCCTTTTACCTTCACTCACCTCATTTATCTTTATTCTCCTACCTTATTTTGTCAAGGGGTTTTCACTCTGGATTCTAGGAGCAAAAGAGTGTTGATAACCCCTGATGACGATAAGGATAGAGGTTGGTACCTTCGGTACGTTGCTGTGCCCACTGCTGGTTTAGTGGGCGAGGAGAATCTTCCCTTCCCTGAGAAGTGGAATCGTGCACGTGAGTACATTTTAGCTCACATTTGTTATTTTTCTTCTCTTTGCTTTAAGTGCTTTATTAACACCGTATCTATTTTCTTCTTCTTTCAGCAATCATGGGTACTGTTGAGAATGTCTCTGGTATCCGTGATTGGGAAGAAAAGCTATTGTCGGTTTCTCCATTGGAGGAAAGATCTTGGAAGTACTTCTCCGGGAAGTACGGTTGGAAAGTGAAGACTCACGGTAAATGAAACTTTTGTTTTCGCTTCTTTTCCTTACTCGAGCTTCTTTTTCTTCATTTGTTTAACCTTTTTTCTTTTGACAGGGTTTTCTGCTCGGGGGGTGTCTGCTGCATCCATTCCGAAGATGTCTTTGGCTCAGGCCCAGGAGATTATCACTGGTTCCTCTTCTTCCAAGAGGAAAGTTGGTGGGTCTAGGACCTTCGAAGAAGAAGAAGAAGGGGAGGGCACTTTGGTGCCCAGGTCACGTAGAAGAAGGGTGGTCTCAGACGATGAGTCTACACCCGTAGCAGTGTCTTTCGTACCTGATGTCAGACCTTCTACCCCCGGGGATTCTTCTTCTTCTCTTGCACATGATTCAATGGATCATTTATTCCGTGAAGGTTTTGGCCCTGCTGCTAATGAGGTGCCTCTGGCTATTTTTGCTCCCTCCTTTAAGGAAATCTCTTCGTCCGTTTCGGCTATTTCCTCCGCTCCTTTGGCCATTTCTGCTCCAGCTGCTGCCTTGCTCGTGGATTTCTCAACTCCTCAAGTTTCCGTGCCTGAGACTTCTTCAGCTCCCCAAATTTCATTGCTCGTGGCTCCTTCATATCAGCCTGCTACTGTACCTCCTGTTAGAGAAGTAGGGTCTTCCAGCAGGGAGATGAGGCAAGTGCTAATTGAGGTTCCGGCTGATGGGAGCATTTTTAAGAAATCCAGCCAACCAGAAGTGTGGATGAAGCCTTTGATTGGCCCAACAGAGAGGACAAAGATAGATAGTCATAGTTCTCTTACCTGGGCTAGAGGTTGTGCATTCCTCCATGAAGGTAACGTTTATTCTTTTGTATCTCATTCTTATACATGTAATTACCGTATCTAATTGATTTTCTTTTTTTAGATCAATCTCATAGGTACAGAACTCATGAATAGGATTTCTAACACAGAGCAAGAGCTAAAATAGTGGTGTGTTGAAGCATGGAATTGGAAGGGGCAATATGAAAGCCTGAGGCTCGACATGGAAGCCTTAGAAGAAGAAAAGCGTACCGTGGAGCGGCAGATGAGAATCGTGGTTGCGGAGTTGGCAGTGGAGAAGGCTTCTTCTAACCAAGCAGACAAAGACAAGAGCAGTCTTGAGTCTTTATTTGCTGACCAATTATCACGTACCTCGGAAGAAGTTAGGAGCTTGAAAACCTTGCTGGAGCAGAAGGAGGAATACTCAGGTGAGCTTGTGCAGTCACTCACCCGGACTCAGGAGGATCTTCGCGTTGTTTTAGACAAAATCTAATCTCTGGAGGAGTCAATTGAACCTTTGAGGGTTGCCCATGAAGCTACTGAAGCTTAGAAGGATGGGCTAAGAACTGAGCTTCAGATATGGGAGAGAGATTATGAAATTCTCGAAGAGGCGGCAACTGCCGATGTTAGTTGGGCGTACATAAATTCTCGCCTCGATACATTACGGAAATGAGTCGGGGAGATTTCGACCTTAACGTTGAAAGTGTTAAAACCAAGGAAGCCATGGAAAAGGCTCAACAAGGGTTAGAATCTTTCCCCACCTGAAGGTGGGACTCCTGTTGTCCGAGCCTCTTCGTCCCAAGCTGATCTTACTCCCTCTGCTGATGAAGAAGTCAACCCCCCTCCTCAAGAAGATTAAGATGTTGGTTCACCTTTTTTTTTATTTGATTGGTGGTTACCCCCAGCTCCATCAGGGGCAAGTTTGGATCTTTTAAAGTCTCCAAATGACAACTTAGGGGCACCTTAATGTACATACAATATATACGGCTAAGTATAAGTTTAATTGTAACGACCCGATCAGTCATTTTGCGTATTAGGACCATGTTCCCCTAAATGAGACTTCCCGTAGAATCTTATTATGATTTATGACTTGGGGGGATGGGTTTTTTGGGATTTGAAAGCGTTTAGAGTGGTATAGGAACACTTGGTTCCTTAAGGTTGGCCTTTAAGGCTAAAGTTTGACTTCGGTCAACATTTTAAGTAAACGACTTCGGAATCGAGTTTCGACGGTTCTGGTAGCTTTGTATGATGATTTCAGACTTGGGCGTATGTTCGGAATGGGTTTTGGATGACCCGGGGGCGTTTCGGCGCCCAATATCAAAATTAGAGTTTCCTTAAGTTTGAAATTTGGGTTGGAACGTGTTTTTGTGTTATCGAGGTCCGAACAGAATTCTGAGATCGAGAATAGTTCCGTTATATCATTTATGACTTGCTTGCAAAATTTGGTGTCATTCCGAGTAGTATAGGTCGGTTCGGCGCATTGAAAGCGAATTCTAGAACTTTAAGTTCAAAGTTTGATTCAATTTGGTTTTGGGGTCGAATTCTTAGTTTCATTGTTGTTTTTCACGTTCCGAAAATTCGAGCAAGTCCATATCATGAATACAGACCTGTCAGTTCCTTTGGACGGGGTCTCGAGGGGCTCGGGTGAGTTTCGGACCCCTCAGAGTTAAATTAAAAACACTAGATTTTCACTGACTGGTTTCCTTCAGTGCGATCGCAGGTGCATTAACGCGATCGCGTAGAAGGAGTTGGCAGGGTGTGGGAAAATACCCTGTGCGATCGTATGGGCTTGTCTGCGTTCGCACAGGAGTGATTTGTGGCCTGGCCCAGTTTGTTCTCTGCGTTCGCACCCCCTCCCCCGCAATCGCACAGGCATGGCCTAATTACTCTCCGCGGTCGCAAGTCCCCTTGTGCGATCGCACACAAGGGGCAGCTGGGCAGTGTTTGTTTTAAACGGGACTTAGTCCCATTTTATCCATTTTTCTTCACTTGTGGCGGTTTGGGGAGCTTTCAAAGAAGATATTTCACCTAGAAACTGAGAGGTAAGTGATTCTTATTATAATTTAAGTTGAATACTTAAATTTTTATGTAGATTAACACACTAATTAGTGGAAAATCATGGGTTAGAGTGAAAAACCTAGGTTTTATGGAAAATGGGAGAATTTCCAAGAAATTTTCCATGGAATCACACAAAAACTATATATTAATGATCCTTAGGCTATGGGTGATTGATTCCTTCAAAAATTTCTGGAATCCGAGCATGTGAGCCCGGGGTGTATTTTAGGATTTTTCAAGTAAGGTGAAATAACTAAGTAAATAGGAGAATTCCATACTTTTGAGCATAAATTGATATATTTGTATAACATTTGGCTAGTTTCGAGTCCTTGGGTGACGAGTTTGGAGTTTTCGGGCGCGTTCTTGACCCGGAGAGTAGGTTCGACACAAGGTGAGTCTCCTTTCTAACCTTGTAAGAGGGAATTGTCCCCATAGGTGATTATAAATGGTTGTTTTTCCTTATTTGCGGGGGCTACGCACGCACGAAGTGACGAGAGCCCGTGCTTAGCTACTATTATGCCTTGTAGAGTAGTTTAGGACTCACAAGCATGCTTTACGTGTTATATTTGTGATCTTGCATATGGTCTAAGTAGTCTAATATCCTTGAATCTCTCATGTGAAAGCCTAAGAAGTTATGCTTTGAAGTTGACATTATTAAATTCTCACCTTGTTAGTATGTTCCTTGCTAAGTTATCTGGAATCTCCTGCTAATCATGTATTTATACGGGAACCCGAGTCGCATGAATGATTCGCGAGCGGGGCAGTCCTTGTATTATATTAACCCGAGTCGCATGAATGATTCACGAGCGGGGTAGTCTTAGTATTATATTAATCGTGTCGCAAGTTCGATTCACGAGCGGGGAAAATAGATGCATCTATGGTTTGGGCCGTTCGGCCCTCGGCAGTACACATTTACTTTTCACGTCGTAACGACCGTACGTTCATAGCCTGTTATATGTTTGGTAATTTATGAGAAGCCCTGTAATTGTAACTGTTGATTTCATGAAAGAAAGAAGGTTAAATAGCGTGTATGCCATGGAAAGGGATGACGTGAGGATACTAGAGATTGTTATTTGATGCTCATTTCCTTATTACTGTTCATTACTGCTATTACTGATTAGCATGTATTCATTTCACATTGTCTGACCCTATCAAGTAACACGTCGACCTCTCGTCACTACTTCTTCGAGGTTAGGCGGGATACTCACTGGGTATATATCTGTTTATGTACTCATGCTACGCTTCTGCACTTAATTGTACAGGTTCTGAGGCTGGTGCATCTGGTTATCCCACCGGAGCTTGACCCTGGGAGTATATTCTGGACCTGACTCCACGGTGAGCTGCTTCCCTTAGCGATTCTCAATATCACTATGGAGTTATCTTTTGTTTATTCCTGTCTACTTCCTTCAGACAGTAGAACAATTTATTTCATCTCTTGTATATTCTACTAGTTCTCTTGTAGACTTGTGACATAGTTCCTGGCACACACATAGTAGACTTTATATTTTTGGAATTGTATATGTTGGTTCATAATCCTTGTGGCTACATTTACTTAAGTTGGCTAATTTATCCGCTTCCACTTAAATTTTCTAAGCTTAAAATTTGGTAAGTGTGGGGATGTTTTATCAAATAAGGAAATTTCACTAGTAAACAAATTGTTGGCTTGCCTGACCCCGGTGTTGGGCGCCATCACGACCTGAGTTAGGATTTTTGGTCGTGACATTAATACTTAGTTTCTACTTAGCCGTTTTAACATATCAATGCAAAATGTGACTTTTGTTATTGAGTTTTT
The DNA here is from genome assembly GCA_005239525.1 of Nicotiana knightiana. NCBI lineage: Eukaryota > Viridiplantae > Streptophyta > Magnoliopsida > Solanales > Solanaceae > Nicotiana > Nicotiana knightiana. The sequence continues at coordinate 6,724 of ML407290.1, read as the reverse complement.
GTTCTACTCTTTAAGTCATTTGCATGCTTTTTTTTCGAGGTTTTAGTTTTACCTCTGAGTTTTGCATATAGAATGCTTTAGATTACTCGCACCTTTTCGTAATAGGCACGGTGTCATATAAAATGTTTGCTTTTTTGTAGTAGGCATAATTTATGAAAGAGGTCCTTTTTTGATCGACACTTAATGAAGAAGACGTCTCAACTTCATAAAGGTGTAATAATGCAATAGAGTGATAGGAATTTTTCACATGTTTAAGAATGTTTCTGAGGAAAGCTTTTTGTTTGAACTTTCACAACATTTTACATGTGTTTGATTATCGTCTAAAACTCATGTTGCAACTGTTTTCTTTTAACAGATTTGATATACACTTGTATTTCGTAACTGTTTTTCGTATGTAACAGTTTTTTTGAGTTAATATAAGAGAGCAACTATTTTTCGTTCGTAACAGTTTTTATTCAAGTTGGGGTTTTCACCCATAACTATTTTTGTTGACAACAGTTTTCAATAAGCATGAGGGAAATTCTCTTACATCCGTAACTGTTTTATTTTATAACAGTTTTTTGAATAAATACAAGGATTTTGATCTTTCATCCGCAACTGTTTTATTTGATAATAGTTTTCTATATGAGTACAAAGACTTAGTAACTATTTTTAGTTATAACAGTTTTGAATGAGTATAATGATGATGATCTTTTATCCATAAATGTTTTTGGTTACAACAGTCTTTCTTTTGAATAAGTACAAAGATGTGCATTTCTTCCTCGTAGCTAACATTTTGCCTTTTAACCTGAACATGTTCGAAGGTTTTTTGGATTAGGCTTTGTGTTTGAGTCTTTGGCTCTTTCGATTTTGCTCGTATCACTTGACTTTTTGGGTAGATGGATCTTCGGGCTCGAGCTTTGACTTTTTGATAGTCTTTTTTGCTTTGTCTTTGCCTTCCATACGATATGGTCCCCCAAGTGTTTGAGCTTTGAAGAATGAAATCTCGAGCACTTGACTATTCCTTCCTTGTGGTCCTTTTCCTGAAAAGGAAAAACATACGGGACTCGAAGGTATATAGTTTTTAGATGATGACTGCTTAACCCTTTAAAACGTCCATCAGAAAGTGTAACCCTAGACCGGGAATTCAGTTACTTCCTCGCGTCTTTGCAGGTCTAATATCATCATCTGGTGATGGGTTAGCTTTATGCCTATCATCTAAAAAGGTTAATAAAATTTTAAATGTTCAAAATAAAATCAAACGTGAGATACCTGACCGGGGGTACTTCTTTTCCTTAGAAATAGTACTTCTTCAAGTGAATGGCATTCCAACTTGTAGGTAGGATTTTGTCGTCCATAGCTTCCAGCTCATAGGCGCCCTTCCCAACTGTGCCTCGGACTTTGTAGGGTCTTTCCCAGTTTGGACTTAGCTTTCCTGCGCCTGCTTCTTTCGTTGATTGAAAGACTTTTTTGAGGACGAAGTCCCCAATCTTGAAGTATTTGAGATGAGCTTTACGGTTGTAATAACGCTCTATGATTTGTTTTTGAGCTGCCATCTGTATTAGTGTTGCTTCTCTCTGTGGTTCGAGCAGGTCTAGATTGGTCTTCAATTCGTCGTTGTTTTCTTCCTCCGTGGATGTTGTAAACCTTATGCTTGGTTCGCCAATCTCCACAGGTATTAAGGCTTTTGAGCAATAGACAAGTGCGAACGGAGTTTCTCCCATGGCTATTTTTGAAGTTGTTCTGTATGCCCATAGTACCGCTGGTAACTCACCAGGCCAATTTCCTTTGGTTTTATTTAGCCGCTTCTTTAGATTGTTGATGATGACTTTATTCGTTGCCTCAGCTTGACCATTAGCCACGGGGTGGTATGGCGTTGAAGTGATCCATTTGATTTGCCAACTTTCGAAGAATTCTGTGATTTGCGAGCCTATGAATTGTGGGCCATTATCACACACGATCTCCTTTGGTATCCCAAAGCGGCATATTATGTTTCGCCATAAGAAGATTTTGACTTCCTTTTCTCACACCTAAGTTGTTTTCTTGTCTTCGAGTACGGTGCCATTCTGAAAAAAATTTAAGATTTTGTTTCTCCAATCCCAGGTTAAATTGTTGAAAGTTACCTCATTTCTGTCCTGGTTGATCGCTGAATGGAATAGATGAACAAAAATTGCATTGTCTTTGTTTGTTACTTCCGTGACTGCTGCGAGGTTAGCTAATGCATCTGCTTCTGCACTTTCCTCTCTAGGTATTTATATTACCTTCCATGTTTTGAATTATCCCACGAGCTCTCGTGCCTTTTCCAGATATTGTTGCATCCGAGTATCTCGAGCGATGTAAGTCCCCTACATCTGATTTACTACCAGTTGAGAGTCGCTTTTGATTACGATTTGCTCAATTGAAAGTTCTCGTGCGAGTTCTAGTCCTGCAATGACAGCTTCGTACTCTGCTTCATTGTTAGTTATAGGATAACATTTGATAGCCTGTCGTGTCTTTTCACCCGTGGGTGATAATAAGACTATGCCTAAGTCGGCACCTTTTATATTGGAATAATCATCTATAAATAGGGTCAATAGACCCGGATTAGCACCGTTAAAGAGTTTTAACTCTTTTTCCACTTCAGGGACAATGCTATTACTAAATTCAGCGACAAAATCAGCTAAGATCGGAGACTTGATTGCAGTCCTAGGCTGATATATTATTTCATGCTCACTTAATTCTATGGCCCACTTGGCTAATCTTCCTGATAGTTCTTGTTTATGCAGTATGTTTCTTAATGGATACGAGGTCACAACTGTGATTGGATGACATTGAAAGTATGGCCTTAATTTTCTAGATGCCATGATTAGATCTAAGGCTAACTTTACTAGATGTGGATATCTAGTTTCAGCATCTAGTAATGTCTTGCTTACATAATAAATAGGAGATTGTTTACCTTTATCTTCCCTTACCAATACTGCACTTACAGCAATTTTCGAGACGGCAAGGTAAACGTACAGCCTCTCCCCCTCCTTTGGCTTTGATAGCAACGGAGGTTTTGGTAGAGAAGCCTTTAGGTCTTTGAGAGCCTGTTGACATTCTTCAGTCCATTCGAACTGATTTTTCTTTTTGAGAACTGCAAAGAATTTACAATTTTTCTCGGAAGATTTGGAAATATATCTTCCTAAGGCTGAAATTCTTCCCGTTAGTCTTTGAACCTCTTTTTTGTTTATAAGTACATCGAGTATTTCTTCTATAGATTTAATTTGATCAGGATTTACCTCTATTCCCCTATTTGATACAAGGAAACCCAAGAATTTACCTGATTCTACGCCAAAAGGGCATTTTTCTGCATTCAGCTTCATATTATACCTGCGTAAATGTCAAAGGTAATAGAGAGGTGTTGGAAATGGTCTTCCACCCGTGTTGATTTTACCAGCATGTCATCGATGTAAACCTCCATCATTTTTCCCAGATGTTCCTGGNCGTAAAATGTCAAAGGTAATAGAGAGGTGCTGGAAATGGTCTTCCGCCCGTGTTGATTTTACCAGCATGTCATCGATGTAAACCTCCATCATTTTTCCCAGATGTTCCTGGAACATCTTGGTCACTAGCCTTTGATAGGTGGATCCAGCATTTTTTTAACCAAAAAGCATGACTTTATAACAATAAGTCCTCCTATTTGTAATAAAGGAGGTTTTTTCCTCGTCTGAGGGATCCATTTTAATCTGATTATAACTAGAATACGTATCTAAAAAGCGTAACAATTCATGACATGCGGTGGCATCAATCATGTGATCTATATGTGGTAATGGGAATGAATCTTTGGGGCATGCTTTATTTAAGTCAGTATAATCTACGCATACTCTCCATTTGCCATTCTTTTTAGGTACTACCACAGTGTTAGCTAGCTAGTTAGGGTACGTTACCTCTCGTATTGAACCAATTTTCAAGAGTTTCTGTACCTCTTCGTCAATCACTTGGTTCTTGAATGGTCCTTGCTTTCTTTTATTCTGCTTAACAGGTACGAAGGATGGATATTCATTTAGTTTATGAGTCATCACTTCTGGTAGGACACCTGTCATATCTGAGTGGGACCATGAAAAGCAATCTGTGTTAGCCTTTAAATAATCAATTAACTTACCTCTTCGACCGGGGCTCAGCCGCGTGCCTACATACACTTTCTGTTCAGGTTTTTGTTCAAACAATGGAACAACTTCGAGCTCTTCCGTAATTTTTTTGATGTGCTCCTCTTCCTCTGGTTCATGAATGACGTCTGGTCTGGAATCTACATCAGTGTGGTCCAGTTTATCTTCTGTGGTGACTTGGTTCGCCTTTTCATGAGTATCTTCTTTCGTATCTGTTTGAACACTTATTTCTTTCGTATCTGTTGGGTCAACGGATTTTCCCGTACCTGTTTGACTGGTAACATCTGTCTGGGACATTTCTCTATCTTGTGATTCTTCCACCTCTACTTTTTTGTTATAATGCACCACAGAATTTATATTTCTAGAGATTTGTTGATCTCCTCTAATCTGTAGGATTCCCCATTCTGAAGGGAATTTTATTACCTGATGCAAGGTAGATGGTATTGCTTTCATGTCGTGGATCCAGGGCCTCCCCATGATTACGTTATAATCCATGTCAGTATCAACGACTTGGAATTTGGTATTTTTAATTACTCCCTCAGCATAAGCGCCAAGTTCGATTTCTCCTTTGGTTATCACTGTAGAGTTTTCAAACCGCGATATGGCTCGTGCCTTTGGGATCACCTGATTTCCCACGAGCCTTTCTTCCACGACTCTTAGCAAAATGATGTTGATTGAACTACCTGGATCAATCAACACTCTTTTAACGTTAGTGTCATGAATGAGTAAGGATATTACCAGAGCATCGTTGTGGGGGAGCATTAGTCCGCCGAAATCTGCATCATCAAAGGTTATATCATCCATGTCGGGATTTTCTCGAACCCGCTTTCCGTGTGTAACTGTGATCTTCCAGGCTAATTTGCAAACTATTCCGTTTACTTCCTCTCCTCCATATATCACGTTGACGGTTCTTTTTGGAGATGGATGCTTCGGGGGCTCCTGCATGTTCTTCATGTATGCCTGTTTACCTTTATCACTAAATAATTCTGTTAAATAGCCCTGTTTCAATAATTGTTCTATTTAACTTTGTAAAAATCTGCAATCTGCAGTTCTGTGTCTGATCACACTCAACTATGTCTAATAAAAGACTAAACGGGCGTTGCAAATATAATCCGGGGTATTATGCCCAGAGTCGATCCCACAGGGAATTTACGTATCAATCAAGTCTTTAGAATACGCAACTTTTACTCAATCAATTCTCTCAAGAC